>JAAGNO010003425.1:4989-17163 GCA_033439905.1 Ceryle rudis | reverse complement strand
TAGGAAGAAATTCTTCACTGAGAGAGTGGTTAGGCACAGGAACAGGCTGCTCAGAGAGGTAGTGGAGTCATCATCCCCAGAGGTGTTTAAAAAATGAGTGGATGTAGCCCTTGAGGCTATGGTCTAATGGATAGATAGATGTTAGGATGTCGGCTGGACTCAATGATCCTAGAGGTCCTTTCCAACCCTAATGATTCTGTGATTCTATGATTCTGTTATTTTATGATTTGTATTTGCATGCTGGTTTTCCTGATATATGACCTAACTTTAAGTGCCATGCTTTGCTTTTCTTTCTTGCTTTGGTACTGGTTACCTGATGTCAGTTTTTGTGCTGAATCCAGGAATGCAGTTACATTAGATAAACATAAAATAAAGGAAATAGTTAAAGAAGATCTTTGTCCTTTTTTTGATTTCATATTCTTGTCTTCTTTATCCTTTTTTTCTTTATATTATCTCCTTGAAGGACTCATCCTTTGTTAATTTGTGTGATAATTCTTGTAGCAAACAAGTAAGATTGACACATTCTTTTAATGTATTTTCTTTTTCTTTTTAATAAAATCTTTATCTATTTTAATGTTTTGTTGGATTTTTTTTTTTTTGTGGGGGAAGGGTTGTTTGTGGTTGGTTTGGGGTTTATTTAGGTTGGTTGTTTTTTTTTTTTCTTTTTGGGGCAGGGGTTTGCTTGTTTTTTTCTTCTGGAAAAAGGGTACTGTTGCCTTAGATTAACTGTTAAATGTTTACTCCTTTCTCAAGCCAAAAGGTTGTAAACAAGCACATTCCTGACTTTCTGAATAACAGTTTGTGTTAGATCTTAACAGTATGCTCTACATGCTAATAAAACATGTCTTCTGACACATTTGTCAAACTGAATCTGAATTACAGCTCCAGCCTGCAGACACAGAACTGGTGTGCAGCTGCTGAAGGTTTGATTTGTTTTCTGAGAAGACGATAAAAATTCTGCTGATGTCAGTTAAAGAACGGTAGAAATCTCCTGAAATTCATTATTTAGGCATTAACAACTTGAAAGCCTTAAAGTAACAAAACTACATTACGAAGAAAAAGTGAAAAACATATTGTACTGCCACAACTATGTGAGGAAAACACATGAAGAGACTTAACAGTGGAGTGTATTATGATTATGTCCTGGTTTTGTAGGATAGAACAAATTTTTCTTCTTAGTAGCTGAAACAGTGCTGTGTTCTGGATTCAGACAGGAATTGGTATTAGAAGAATATTGATAATACAGTGATCGTTTTAGTTGCTGTTAGGAAGTCAAGGACTTTTCAACTTCCTATGTATTGCTAGTGTGCAGGTGCACAAAAAACTAGGAGGGAGCATAGCCAGGGCAATAGACCAAAATTGGCCATTATGATATTCCATATCATATAATATTATGGTCAGTATGTAGATGAGAGTGGTCTGGGAAGCTGAGCAACTCATTACAAATCAGTTTGGGAATTTTCTCTCCTCTAGGATCCCTAGCTGGGAACAGGATGAGCATTGGTCAGTGGGTGGTTCTCAACTGCATTATGCATCACTTGTTTGTATATTCTAGTAGTAATAGTATCATTATTATGTTTATTTCACTTTATTTCAATTATTAAATTGTTTTTATCTCAACCTATGAGTTTTTTTACCTTTACCCCTTTCAATTTTCTCCTCCATTCCATTTGTGGGAGAGGATGAGCAAGTGGATATGTGGTGTTCAGCTGCCAGCTGGTTTCAAACCACAACAGATCAAATATAACGAGCATTTTAAATAATATTTAGGGAAGACAACAAATTTTTAAAATTAAATTTCTGCATTTTCATGAATTTTAATGACTAGAGGAACATACATGGTTCTGAATTCTAAAGGACTGACACTTTCAGTTATATAGCCTAGCATTTCAGATATGGCCACATATAAATATATTAGTCTACACAAAAAACACAGGCCATTTTCATAGCTGTCAGTGTTGCATCCACTTTTGATTGTGTTATTTTCATAAACTAACGGAGGCAGAGATGGACAATTACAGATCTGGTCATGAGCAGCAATGATGTTGGATTCCACTGTAGGCCAGGGTTATTTTGCTGCTGCTGGAGCAAGAAGACAGCAGAGTAACAGGGCTTTGAATGTGAGTTATAATTGTCTCCTGGGGCTCAGTATGATATGATTGTGTTCATCTTCCACCATCAGATTGTCAGAAGGAAGAGGAAAACAGCAAAAATGTCTTCTTTAAGAGGATTGGTCCTAAGCCCTGTATAACAAGGGAGCAGCTGTAAATAAACCCACTTGACAGTTTAATACTTTTGCTGCCAATTCTTTTAGGCCTTTAAAAATCTGTGAAACTATAGTAGTGATGTACTGTTTATCTGCTGTTAAAACATTTTCTCACAAAGACCTCTTGGATTTCCATTTCTTCGTAAGTAAATAAAAATCTTGTACAGAATAGAATATAATTTTATTAGCTTATTTCTATTATGACTCTTCAGTGTCCTTAGTTCTCTTAGTCTTTGTTTTATTTATTTCATTTCCCGCCTTTTATTTTCCTTCTAAATGCATGATGCATTTGCAATTGTGTTGCATTTTAATTTTTACCTCAGTTTATGCTTATGTGTTATATATATTTCTAAATAAATTCATTTTTCTTAGGAATCTGACATTTTTATCAGGCTGAATATCAGTGTGGTTTTATGTCATAAAAAGGAGAGAAGCAGAATACTCTAGGATTAATGTATACTATGGTATTTTATTATTTAAAAGGCTGACAGATTTCATGCACCCATGGATCTTGCATTTCTACATTTTCCATCTTTAACCCAGTCACAAGTGTCTCCATCCCTTCCTATTCTCAAGATTCACTGAAAACTCCAGTCCATTTCCACAAAGAAGGAGATTTAGATACTTAGTTCCTTTCTCCTTTCATTTTGTTCTCCATGTCAAGAGATCTTTTTAGGAAGATCTCATTTTTATCTTTGCTTTGTCCAACACAACACTTGTATTTTTCTTTCATCAGGCATTTTGTGTATACTTTATTTTTCTCTGAACCTAATCAGAGTCACTACGTAGTCAATATGGAGGAATCTGGATGCATTTCCAGTTTGTACCCTACTACAGGTTTATAATTTCTGTTGTCACATGCAAGTTTGAGTACACTTCTTGCCATAGTTTTGTGATTTTTCTCTTAGTCATCCTTCTCCATCCTTTCTTACCCTACACATCAGGAGGGCTTTTATTTGGTTCCATTGCCCTCTTTAGCCCTGCAAAATTGCTTTCCAGTCCCCTTCCCAATCTAATAACTTCTCAGTGTTTATTTCCCTTCTGGGAATTACATAATTTGAGGCATTAGTACACAATGAGTAATGCTAATAAATCTACGAATTATAGGAATGCTTCATAGTTGAGATTTAAGACAGCACATATGTGGATGCATAAGCATATTTTTTAAGGAACACAGTTTACCTCTGAACTAATAAATCTCAGAATAAATTACTTTTCTGACAATATAGGGTTTTCAAGTGTTGTATACCATAATGTAGCATACGCAGCTTCTTTTCATTTGCCCTCTGCTTTCTGGAGTAGTAAGCAACCTTGGTATACTCTGGAGATGATTTGGGTAGTTGTCCTTGAGGAGATCACTGAGTGGGTAGCAGTGGCTGTGAATGAGAAAGGAGAGGAAAAGAGAAAAGTATCTTCTCTTTCTTAGGTCAGGCTCTGACCAGTGAGTTTGTCTCAAAATAGGTGTCATGCTGCTGTCAGACCAGACTAGGTTTCCATGGATACATCACTATCTCGATTATTCTACTTTGTCCTCAAAGGTGTTTCAGCAGCAGAAAGGGATAATTCCTCCTAAGCATGTACCATCATGAATGCTTGACTGATGTAGTTTCTAGTGGATATCACAAAGGAGATGGCACTCATGGTTTTTTTTCACATCTCTTTCCTGACTGCTGCCATGCAAAAAGTCAGGTACCTATTTACTGAATAGACTGCCCTGCTAAATACAGTCACTGTGTCCCTTTTTTAAATGGGCAAGAATGAAGCCAGTGTCCTTCTTCCTCATCTCAGGGGAGTCTACAGCTACTGACTAAGCAGCTGGCATATGGGAGAAGAACATGTACCTGGACAACTGAAGGGGACACCTCTCAGATACTTTGTTCAAAAGTTATTGTGCTTCAACCAGAAAAGACAAACATTTGAAAAAGCAGGGAAGTTCATTAATGCTTAACAAGCTCATCTAATCGATGGTAGTTTCTCTGTGCTCAGGGACTGTTTTGTTCAAGGTTTTACTTCTGCTCAGATTGTGAGTTGACAGACAAAATCTCTCCTGACAGTGAGAAAACCCTAGAATACCTTTGCCGTCTGTGCTATATATATTCCACAGAAATGCCACAGTCCGGATTATAGTCCACCTTCAATAGTACTCAGTAGAGGAAGCCCATAAGGGCACTAATAGAAAATTTATACCAGCTTAAAATTATTTCTGTTGTGATAACTCAGGAAGTAAAGTTAGAATTGATCTGCTCTAACTTTAGCAGTCCTGGTTTCCTATTTACTCATGTCAATGGAAAGACAAAGGCATCTCCAGAAGAAACTTTATGCCATCATTAGACAAATGGGATAAATCAGGCTTTATTATATTTCCTTTAACTACAGAGGAGTCTAGGCCTAGACTAAACATTTAAGATCATATAAGATAGCTAAAGTTAGGTAAAATAGATCATACATATAATGAAAAATGACAGATAGGGAATGATATTTTGTTCATGATTATCCATTATATTCTCTGATTTACCTATATATTAAAAAGGAATTCAATTTTATATGCTGATATAATGCAGTAATGAACTGTAATTTACTAAACGTTCAGTGAGTGTAACTTCTGTCTCTGTAAATAAGTATTATAAATTAACAAGTCCAGTATAATTCATAATTTTAGTATGTAATACTTTAAATAAAATCCTACCTGAAGCACCATCAAGTTCTCAAATTCTAAAATCTTTATTTCAGCTGCAAAGAAAGAAAGATAAGAAATTTGCATAGATAAGAAATTATTTCTGATAAGAAATCTGCAAACTGGAAATTCTTGAGTGTGACAAGTTATTTTTCAAAGAAGGAGGAAATGATAAAAAGCTATTTAATAACTTCTTCAAGATCATGCAGGAAATATATGACAAGTCAGAGATGTCTCTGTCCTGTGCATTGATGTCACTTTCTCTCGTGAATCTAAGTTTTATCATTCAAAACACTTCCTTGGCAAGATGAACATGGAAGTAACCATGTTAATGCAGTCATTAATGACAGGAGACAGTTCATCTCCTATGAGCTGAACTTTGTTTCTTCTATGCCAGAGGCTAGGCACCAGACTCACAAAGACAGATCATGACTGAAGTTTTGTGGCTTTTGTGGCCAGTTTGTTCTGATATGAAAACTTTTATCTTTGTTTGTTTGTTTTTGTTAATTTTTTTTTCTACAGTTCTGTTCTGATATCTTTCCATTCATTTTGTTATTGACTCTGCTGGTTTGTTTTTTTTTTTTTTTCTGAATAATAAATTCTTCCCAGGCATTTTAGGCAAACTTAAGGAAGAAGATTCTACTTTTTATAGAATGCCATGGTGTTTGGCAATACAGGACTGAACTATCTTTGCATAGCTAGTTTTTAGCTTTTCTTAATCTGTTTGCAGTTGTAAAAAGACAATATTGCAAGTCATTAACAAGTCAGTAACAATATTACTTTCCTTAATGTTTCACAAAGGTAATTAAGTATTAAAAGAATATCCAATATTACACTGATCAAAAAATACACTATCAGAAGTAGATGAGCTAGAGGTAGTAGGAAAATGCACACAACTGCTTGTAAATGAGAGAAAAGACTCATGCACTAATTCACTGCTACCAAAAACAGAGCTTCTTAGAAGTCTTTGTAAAAAGCCTTTGACTGTAGAAGGAGTGAATCTGAGTTCAAATGCAGTTTTGTGCAGTGTAGAAGTTTGAGTGACTTCTTGTGCTTGCACCTATTTGTATTTCATCCTAGCCACCTATTCCTGGAGAAAAGTGATTTAAAGAAGGAGCATCAGATATAAGAACTTCACAGCCCCTCTTCTCCTTAGGTTGCTTCCACACAGGTCTATCAATCTTTCTTTAATGATAGACAAATTTCAGTGAGATGATTTGCCTTTTTTTGCTGTGGATAGACCTCTTTTCTGAACAGCTGGCTTGTTGCAAAGCCAGCATCTGCAGTTTTGTATGTTTTCCAAGACATTTAAAAAGTATGAACAATAGGGACTGGATCAATTTCTTAACAATCAACTGCATTTGAGGTAAGTTGTGAGAGTGCTTGAGTCATCTTGCAGAACTACTGTATTATTTGCATGCAGCAGATATGTAAGCATATCTTATGGACTGCCACATAACATTGAATCTGTTTGTTGTATTTAATCAAGGAACAGAACAAATATCATAAATTTAATTCATGTCTTCATACAATGGGACTAAATTCTCAAGCTATTTCTTAATAGCAATCATCAGAATTAATTTATCTTTCACAGCATTTGCATAGACTTATAAATGGTTCTGTTATCAGTCACAAAGGTATTTACCCAGGAACTTATGCTATATGTGTGTGGTTTTAGCTCTCTGCATATTATACTATAAAACATGTTAAGTTGGTATCTGTATATTTCTCTCTTGAGAGGTTTCTTGAACTGATGCCTCAGTGAAGTAGCCACTGAATAACCACACAATTATCATTAACCCATTGTTAATGAAACATGCTAATAAAGATAGTAATTGACTATTGAAATCTTTACCACATTACCGACCAAGGTACAAAATTCAGAGATATTTTTTGGTGTCATAAAAACAACAACAAAAAAGTCTGCATAGACTGTTTCTGGGAAGCAAATCAAACTAATTTATAACCTTTCCCTCATTTTTAAACAGAATTTATGTGACTGTGCTTTCATATTGCCATATAGGTTGTTTTGGAGAGTATATAACATTCACAAATTGAACACGCAAGTGTAGCTATTGCACTTCAAAAGAATCTTCAGAAATTGTGTGAGACTAAACAAAATACTTATTCTGATTTTATTTCCTTGACACCATTAACTTAATGTTTATTGTACTTGTATTTCAATTTCAGGTCTCCTTTTTGATTCTCCTTGCATATTTCTTTCATCTGGCTATTGACATTGTTCTCCTGACCAGACTGTTTCTGAAATTGCAACATACTTCACATTCTAAATCTTCCATACACAATACATTTTACTTTCCCTACTTGAAGGTAATTGATATTTATTGTTTTAAAGAAAAAATTGAAGCCTCTCTATTCTGAATGTCACCATACATATGAATAGGTGGGATGATGAAATGTAGATACCTACATTTAATTGATTGAGGATGTCATAGATTAAAAGGTCTAAGTGTCACAGGTGAAAGCAAGCAGCAGGTAATGGTCAGTATGTGCAGGTGTGGATAAATGCCTTAGACTGAACTTTTGAACTCTGAAGCAGAAACCTGGTAATTGGTATTGCATAGATTGTATGTTTTGATAACACCTGGATTAAACAAAAAGGGCATGTCCTGAACCCTTCACTTAGAAAGCAGACACGAAAGAGAACTGCAGTAGGTTGATATTTTGATTCTGTATATTTATTTATATTAGGAAAACCAGGGATTTGGGGATCCAAAAAGAACTGGTGCTGAAAAAAAATGGTTCCCCAGAAGAAGTGATCTCAGTGAGATGGGGACCCAGAAAGAAGGTGAATTATCCTGGCTGGAGTAAAGATCATGGAAGTAGAGAAAGATCCTGGAGATCTTTCTGTCAGCTTCACCTCTGTGTCTGGGAAGAAAATGAAGCAGGTTCTCCTAGAAGCTCTGATAAGGCACATAGAGGGTGGGGATGTGATCAGAGACAGCCAGCATGGCTTCACTAAGGGGAAGTCCCGCCTGACCAACATAGTGGCTTTCTATAATGGAGTGACTACATCAGTGGACACAGGAAGAGATATGGATGTTATCTATCTGGACTTCTGCAAGACCTTTGACACAGTCCCCACAGCATCTTCCTACCAAGTTGAAGAGATAAAGATTTGATGTGGTGACTGTTCAGTGGATAAGGTATTGGCTGGATGGCCGCATCCAGAGGGTAGTGGTCAGTGGCTCAAAGTCCAGATGGAGATCAGTGGTGTCCCTCAGGGGTCCCTAATGGGACCAGTACTCTCTAGTATTTTCATCAGTGATATAAACAGAGGGATCAAGTGCACCATCAACACATTTGCAGATGACACTAAGTGGAGTGGTGCTGTTGATATGCCAGAGGGATGGGATGTCATCCAGAGGGACCTGGACAAGCTGTAGAAATGGGCCCAGATGAACCTCATGAGGTTCAACAAGACCAAGTGCAGGGCCCTGCACCTGGGCTGGAACAATCCTCATTATCAATACAGGCTGGCAGATGAGATGATAGAAAGCAGCCCTGTGAAAAAAGGACTTGGGGTTCTGGTGGATGAGAATCTGGACATGAACCAGCAATGCACACTTGCAGCCTAGAAGGCAAATTGTATTCTGGGCTGCATCAAAAGAAGCATGGCCAGCAGATTGAGAGAGGTGATTCTGCCCCTCTACTCTGCTCTGGTGAGACCCCACCTGAAATACTGAGTCCAGCTCTGGAGCCCTCAACACAAGAAAGATATGGACCTGATGGAACAAGTGCAGAGGAGGGCCATGAAAATGATCGGAGGTCTGGAATGCCTCTCCTATGAGAACAGGCTGAGGGAGTTGGGGTTGTTCAACCTGGAGAAGGCTCTGGGGAGACCTTAAAATAGCCTTGCATTACCTGAAGAGGGCCTACAAGAAAGCTGGAGAGGGACTGTTTACAAGGGCATGTAGTGATAGGACAAGGGGCAATGATTTTAAACTGGAGAAGAATAGATTTAGATTGTATATTAGGAAAAAGTTCTTTACTATGAGATTAGTGGAACACTGGAACAGGTTGTCCTGTGAGGTGGTGGTGGCCCCATCCCTGGAGACATCCAATGTCAGGCTTGATGAGTCTTTGAGCAACCTGATCTAGTTGAGGATGTCCCTGCTTACTGCAGGGGGTTGGACTAGATGACCTTTAGAGTTCCCTTTCAACCCAGGGCATTCTATGATTTTATAATTCTATGATCAGGAAAAAATGCTGTGTGACCAGTAATGTCCAAGACTGGTGCAGCTGCACATCATTAATAACTTTCTCCCCAGTGTCCCTGGACTGGAAGCCATCTCTCTGCTAAAAAGGGAATTCAAGACCTAGAGAATGTAATGCTGTGGGTTAGTGGTGGCTGAAAGGACAATGACTGAGTGTGTGAGAATCAAATAGGTTAAAAACTTAAGTTTTGACTCTTAAACAGCCAACACTATCCAGATCCAAAACATGTTGCTATTTACTCTGTCTGACCCATGACAGTAGGCAAGAGCCACTCCTTTTATATGTGGCCCCTTAATTCTACTTGTTGTAAGAGATCTGTAGAGATCAGGAGTCAAATATGCGGTTTCCCAATAGAATATAATTAAAGTATTAATTGAAGAAGGCTTGTGGATATTTAATTCTTTAACACATATAAAATATAATTACTGTCAAATGTCCAAAGTGTAATTTATTAATATATTCATAGTCTGGACACATAATAATTAGAAATCAGAAATCATTCACACAAAAACTGCAAGAAACCCCAGCTTCCCTGCTGTGGTTCATTGTTAACATCCACATCATGCACAGAAGATACATTTAAACAAATGTTCCCTGAGTGGTAGTTCTCAGATGATTGGCCCTGTATGCTCAACATGTTTTAAATGAGAGAAAAAACTAACATTCAAGATTTAAAAAGAAATAGACAACACCAGGGTACTCAACAACTTGTTTGCCTCAGTCATTCCCAGTAAGAATGGCCTTCATGAGTCACAAGCCACTGAGTTAATCATGAAGTCTAGAGCAAGAAAAGCTTGCCTTCAGTGGAGAAGGATCATAGAATCATGGAACTGTAGAATGGTTTGGGTTGAAAGGGACCTTTAAAGGTCTTCTAGTATAACCCCTCTGCAGTAAGCAGGGACATTTCCAACTATAGCAGGTTGCTCAAAGCCATGTTGAACTTGACCTTGAACATTTCCAGGGATGAAGCATCCACCACCTCTCTGGGCAACCTGGCCAATGTTTCACCACCCTCACTGTCAAAAATTTCTTCCTTAAATCTACTCTAAATCTCCCCTATTTTAGTCTAAAAACATTACCCCTTGTCCTTTTGCAACAGGTTCTGATAAAAAGATTGTCCCTGTCTTTCTTATAGGGCCCCTTTTAAGTACCAGAATGCCCCAATAATCTCTCCCTGGATCATTCTCTTGTCCAGGCTAAACAACTTCAACTGTCTCAACCTTTCTTCATTGCAGAGGTATTCCAGACCTCTTATTATTTTTGTGGCCCTCCTATGGACCTGCCCCAAGAGGTTCATGTTCTTCTCGTGCTGATGACTCCACAACTAGACACAGGACTCCAGGCGGAGTCTCACCAAAGTGATCAGCAGAACCACCTCCCTTGACCTGCTGGCAATGTTCTTTTTGATGCAGCTAAGGATGCAACTGGTTTTCTGGGCTGTGTGCACATACTGTTGGCTCATGTCCAGTATTTCATGCACCAGCATCCCCAAGCCCTTCTCCACAGGGCTGCTCCCAATGACATCATCCTCCAGCCTGTATTGATACCAAAGATTGACACAACCCAGGTGCAGGACTTTGCATTTACCCTTTTGTTGAGCCACATGAAGTTCACATGGGCTCGCTTCTCAAGCTTGTCCAGGTTCCTCTGGATGGCATCCTGTCCCTCTGGTTTATTAACCACACCACTCAGCTTGGTGTCATCTGCAAACTTGCTGAAGGTGCACTCAATCCTGCTACATCAGTGATGATATTAAACTGCGTTGATCCCAGCATGGAGCCCTGAGGGACACCTCTTGTCACTGATCTCCATCTGGATATCAGGCTGTTGACCAGTAAGTATTCTCTGGAAGTGACCATTCAACCAATTCCTTATCCACCAAACAGTCCATCCGTCAAATCCATCTCTCTCCTTAACCTTTCTACTTGCTCTCACAGTTCTGTCACCAAGGTTGAGCAGATAGTCTATCCTGTCACATCACACACAGCTGTTCTCACTATGGCCAGCTGTTGCTGTTGAAAGGCTCTGGCACTCCCTGGAGCTGCACATTTTTATGGGAGCCACACCTATTCGGGTGAGCTGCTGGGTTGCCACATCTATTCTGGTGAGCATAGAGATTGTGACTTTCTTCCAGGTGGAAGCCATAGCTCCTTCTAAGAAGGCAAAGACCACTTGTTGAACTTATCTCTTGAGCTTTAGCATCCTTGCTGTGTGAACTGTTGTGCCATGCTCTGCCCACTCTGGTTGCTGGGCTCCCCAAGGGCTTCTTTTATAGGTGTGGACATTGAACTGGCAATGCCCATGCCTCGACAGTCCCTCCCACAAGAGCTGCCAGCTCCTGACAGGTTTTTCCAGTCCCCTGATGTTTCCCTACCAGAGGAAAATCTTAGGAAAAAAACCCCATACACTGAGATCTACTGCTCTGCTGTGGGCCACGCCAGCTCTGGAGCAGCTCCCCACAGTGACTGTCTAAGTAGGGACACATGTTAGGGAACACATAAAGAGACCAAACAAACAACTCCGTGACATCTGATGATGTGCACTAAAGGCTATTGGTGATCCTGCACCAGCAGGGGGATTGGACTAGATGATCTTTTGAGGTCCCTTCCAATCCTTAACATTCTGTGATTCTGTGATTCTGTGACTGAGGAAGCTGACTTGTCATTGTGAGGCTACTCTCAAATATGTAGGAAAGTTTCTGGTGATTGAAGAAGGTTCCTGGTAGCTGGAAGAAAGCAAATTTCACTTTCATCTTTCAGAAATGCAAGAGGGAGGAATTGTGGAACTGCAGGCGTGTCAGAGTCACTACACCTGGGAAGATAATCAACCAAATCATGTTTGTTAACAAACAAATGGACAACAAGAAGACTGATTTTCAAGAGTGGAAAAACACATCTGACCAACCTGATAGGCTTCAGCAAGGAGATAGCTAGCTCAAAGAATGAGGGGAGAGTTGTGGATGTTTATCTTGACTTTATCAAAGCTTTTAATGATG
>JAAGNO010003423.1:0-13430 GCA_033439905.1 Ceryle rudis | reverse complement strand
AAAGACTGAGAGAGGTGGAGTTATTCAGTCTGGAGAAGAGAAGGCTCGGGGCAGACTTTATTGTAGCTTTTCAATATTATACAACATATAATATTTTATGTTATTATTTAATTTGTATATTTCTTTCATTTCATATTCAAAAATATTTATATATATCTTCCATATTACAGTATGTAATCTATGTAATATTATATTTCTTCCAGGAAATTTGATGAGGCAACATATCTACCATTGCTATTTTTCCAGTAATACAGTTAGTAAATTTTTCATATACAACTTGCTTTATATGTGTTTTAACAGTAGTTTGAAATGCCAACATTCCATTATATAGATATGAGAGTTTAGTATAGGCATCTTTCTTTTCTTTAGCTGTGCTATTTGCTTATTTTGATTTTTACTGCAGGTTATGCTTCTGTTCAATTATTATTTTTTCCTGTATGCCTCATGGCTTATACAGCTATCACATTTTATTGGAGTGACTTTCACATTATTGGTGTGAAAGACTTATGGGATTTGCTCATAAATGTCTGTCCTCTCCAGAGTCTCTTGCACTTTCCTCTTTATTGCAATTCTGGCTGTGCCTCCAGACCATATGTTCTGAGACTTTTCTTCAAATTCTTTTTTTCTTTTTTTTTTTGTTTTGTTTTGGGTTTTTTTGTTTGTTTTGGTTTGGGTTGGGTTTTGGTTTGTGGTTTTGGTTTTTTTTTTTGTTATGTTTTTGTTTTGTTTTGGTTGGTTGGTTAGTTTGGTTTGTTTTTATTTTGTTTTATGACAAATCTCATTACCCTTCCTTTTTAATTTATTCCTATTTTCCATTTTCTCTGGAAACTCACTTCACTGACAAATTATCACAGATCTGAAAAAAAAAAAAAAAAATTTACTACTTACATAATAATTTATGTATATATCCAGGGAAAAACCATCAGCCCCACTCAGTAGTTTTACTCAATCTCCTTTAATAAATCGTTTCAGTTCAGGTGTAATTTTTATGTATCTTGAAGAACTTTTTAATAACAATTACAAAACTCTTGGACAGTTTCTTTCCTTCACCTCGGTATAAAATTCAGTGAAATGCTTGAGGATGCTCTTCAGTGTTAGCAATGTTTTATGACGGATAATAACTTTATATCTCAAGTTTGGATCTTCTGTATAAAGATAAGTGAAATCTGAGTAGCAAAAGACTGTGATAAAATGGTAAATTTATACCACGTAACAGCAATATTCTACCCACAGCACACGTAGCTCAATTTATGGCCCAGAGGCAGAAATGGCTTTGGTTCATAAATTGCTAGTGGGGGTTCTGTAGCACCTTCTGGACCGTATGAGCTACTGGCTCAATGCAATCACCAGAAGTCAGTCAGTTTGCTTTTGTGAACAATTTTTTCTGAAAATACAATTAAGACCAGAATTCTCCTAATGATGGAAGTTATAATAGAAGGTAGCACAGCTAAACATAGATATGTTCCTTTGTGCATAGATGGAATTTTGCAGATGATGCCTTAGGTGAGCCAAAAAATCACAGAATCATAGAATCATTTTGGTTGGAAGAGACCTTTAAGACAGAGTCCAGCTGCTACCCCAGCACTGCCAAGTCCACCACTAAACCATCTCCCTCATCACAACACCTACGTATCTTTTAAGTAACTCCACCACCTCCCTGGGCAGCCTGTTCCAGTGCTTTACAACCCTTTTGGTGAAGAAGTTTTTCCTAATATCCAACCTAAACCACCCCTGTTGCAAATTGAGGCTCTCTCCTCTTGTCTTATCAATTGTTACATGGCAGAACAGACCGATCCCCACCTCACTACAACCTCCTTTCAGTTAGTTATAGAGAGCAATAAGGTCTCCCCTCAGCTTCCTTTTCTCCAGAATAAACAACTCCAGTTCCTTCAGCCTCTCCTCATATGACTTGTACTCTAGACCCTCCACTGAGCTTCACTGACCTTTTTTGAACATGCGCCAGCACCTCAATGTCCTTCTTGTAGTGCAGGGCTCAAAACTGAACCCAGTGCCAAGTATCCAGGGGCATAATCACTTCCTTAGTCCTGCTGGCCACACTATTTCTGATACAAGCCAGGATGCTACTTGCCTTCTTGGCCACTTGGACACACTGCTAGCTTCTATTCAGGTGGCTGCTGATCAGAACCCCCAGATCCTTTTTCACTAATCCTTTGGACATGGGCAACAGAGTGAAGGGACAAAGGGAAGAACTATTTCAACACTTCTGGCAGTGAGAAGCATCTGAGGGTCCTTCAGACCCTAATGTATCTCAAAGTCTTTCAGGCACCTCCATCCTCTCAGCAAACACTTACTGGCAGCTTCACCCAAACATGCACCTCAGTTACGTGCTTCATACTGATTACAGGGAACATAAACACATATGCTACTGTAATTGCATAAGGAGAAATGGAAGAGCAGACATAGGGGCTTGTCATGCAGACCTGTAAGCTGCCTTGCTAGCAGACAGCAGTGTGAGTAAGAAATTGAAATTACACGGTAAGCAGGGATCACCCTATTCACGCTGAGATGAGGTACAAGTAAGTACAGCTTTTTGTATGATAACCTACATAAATAGAAGTAAATTTATATTCACATTGATTTCAGTAGTGTTATATATGGAACAATCTAACACAAAGGTAAGTCCCAAAAAAACCTGAAACCCAAACAAATCAAGCATTAATTTAGGGTAAGTTTCATAGCTTTCAGATCCAAAAAATAGTACATGAACTAAACTTGTCATCTGCTGCAACTCCTGAAAATTTCAGCAATAGATAATGTGATATAAACTCTCATGCAACTTATTTATAAACTTTTTTTCCAAAGTTTTGCATAATAGTATATGCTAACAATATTTAATGTTTTTAGAGAGTCACATAAAATGGGCATGTACTTAGATATACTATGGCAACATTGTTCTCATGCATATTTTATGTTCTTTCTTTTTTTTTCATACATTTATAATTTATTTTTCCAAACTGGCAGCAGAACCAGAGCAGTTTTTGATTTATGATTTGAAATCAATTCTTGAAAGTAAGACTACTTAAATCTAATTTTTTTTTTGATAAAAATCTCTGAAAATAAATACTGAAAGTTAAAAGGTGGGATATAACACATCCATCTATGCGTGTATATATTTGCACAAGCTATTAATGTATTTTATTGCAGTAGTGAATGAATCAAGATCATTATGGAGGCAGCTCCTTATTAGAACTCTCACCTTTAAATCTGAATGAAGACCTTGCCTGATTGTACATGAGTTACAGTGATTTGTAATTCTTCTCTTCCTAATTAAACTGATTTTCTAATTTCATTTGATATGCAAAGGTTATCATCATCCTCTGCAGTCCCCTGGTTTAATACTTATCTTCTAACACAGAAAAAGAGCACAAAAGAAATGAGGGGAAAAATAGAGTGAGTATGATGTCATCTCAAGCATCTTTACTGCAATAATTATATAAAACCAGTCAGTCTCTGAATATCAACATTTCATAATACAAAAATATTTTAGGCTGCTGCAACTTTTAGTTTAATAAGATGAAGACTGATACAGCTTTACTGAATATCAAGCCAACAAAAAAGTTGATGACCCCTTCCTCAATACTCAGTATTTATGAAATATTTTTTCTGTCCTTTCTCAACAACAATACACAGTACTCATTGTTCTTTACCTGAAAGACACTAGGGACAATGTCTCATTTTTTTCAGATGTCTTACTAAGCCTTGGTTGTTACTTGATACAAAATCCCAATATGCTACTCACATGCAAGTGTCTTATAAAGTGTGTTACTTGTATTAGTGTCCAGGAAACTATCCTGGGGATTATGGGAAAATGGGGCATTGCAGCTGGAAAGTGACACTGTAACTAGAAAGCAATAGTGCAGGCTATGTAAAGTATCATTATGTTTATCATGGATAATGACAGAAAGAAAGTCAAAACAACTTCAATTCAGAATAGAGTACAGACTTTTCAGAGGAAGCTTATGATTCCCAAATGGGCTTCTGCCAGTTTTTGAGCTAACTAGTTCAGGAATGTCTATGTATGCTGTAATCAGAGCTGACATATCAAAATAGATATGTCTTCAATAGGCAAAGTTAGGAAATGATCATTTCATCCAACCATTACCGAACATAAATGTCTCAGGAATGACCGGTGAAGCAATTACTCCTACAAAACAATTTTTGTGAGCTAGACTTGCCTTGAAGATCCCTCTGATGCAGAAAAGAATTTCTGTGCTCCCAGGAAGACACTGGAATCCTCTTCAGAGTGAAATAAGAGCAAATTTGCAAAGGAAAACACTTGATGCTAAGGACCTGACATCTACATTAGATGTGTTTTGTAGAGTTTTAATACCTGCCTGATCTCATGGCCTGAAGGCCCATAAGCAAGTGTTAAGTGCACCCTTGCATATTCTAGCTACAGTTTAATCTTGAAGGAAACAAATTCACAAGTTCTAAGATTGTTACATGAAGCCAACTGAGATACAGTATGTGGGAGTGACAGGGCAATTTCCTTCAGAAGATCAGTTCTGATATGAACTAAAATATACCCAAGAATTGCTCTCCGTTTTTGTTTATAAAACAGACTACTCCTGAAGTAAAAAACCGAAAAGGATATATACAAGACAAATTCAAGAATTTTCACGTACGAATTGGCTCTTTTCCAAGCGTAAGGAGACATGACTGATCAACAAATTCCTACAGTGGAAGCTGGCTCACAAGAGATGGACAAAAGCAATGTGCTTGGAAGATCAGGGAAGAACATAGGGAATGACTGACTGTTGCAAAGAAAGCTGAATTTACCTCGATACCAAGGGGAACAGTGGATGGCCTTTGTTTTACATAAATGACTGTATCAAGTGGATCAACTGTATCAGTTGTGTGTGTCAACTAGTTGTGAAAATAGCCTTTCCACAGCTAGCTGATGTCTTCCTGAGCTGGCTAGACCAGCATGGGGAAAGTGGAAATGTGGCTTAGCCCAACACAGGCTATAAAAACACAACAAGCAACACAAATTTTGAAGAGAGCAATGGACTTGAGCTGTCCTTAACCTAATACTACTTGCTAGTAATTGGGGATGCCCAGCATCATGATGGTGAGCATGAAGAGAGACCAGCAATGGGAGTGATACTTTGATTGTGATTCAACTATACATTGCAATTACTATGCTGTGCTTGTAGTGTGATTTCAGTACATTGCTAGTATCACTGTGTTAAATCAAAATCCTGTGTAATGCTAAGTAAATTTTGTATAACACTTTAAACCTGTGTCATGTAGAGACAGGCTTCTCTGAAAAAATCTGGACAGAAAGTATTGGACTTTGGTAGGAGGACATAAAGCTTACAAGGTGTTATTTCTTTTCCTCAGCTTGTATGAATTTGAATTCTATCAGGATATCTTCAGTAAGCCTAAGATAGCCATTTCTCTTCTGATTTGAACCCGTTATGGATTTCTCTTGTAGCATTACCCTCAATTTGATCATTTGCATATCTAAAATAATCACAGCTTGGATTTAAATTTAAAAGGTACTTTTAAAAAGTACAATTATATACACATATTACTGCTCTACTATATTATCATCATCAGTGAAAGGGTTCATTTACATCAACAGCGTGAAAGTCAAACAGGCACTCACAGGAACAGTATAATGAATAAAAAGAAAACCACCTCAGCTGCTAATAGGAGTAAAGCTTTGTCACAAGAATAGCCTCACTCAATCCAATAATGTTTCATTTTACTCATCCAAATGTCACCTGGATTAAAATTTTCAGTGGTTACAGTGGATGATATCTAAAATAGTAGCTTGTGAATTCTGACACTTTTTTTCAGAATGCATTTGACTTTTGAAGATGTTAAATCAAAGGAATAAAGTAATTAATTACATGATTCTGCTTCTACTCTGGTTAATTACATATATACATTAATCAACTCGCTGAGTGTTTTCTCTTAAAAACTCCTCAAAATAGCTGGCAAACTTACTGTGGAAATGTTCCTATCCTATTCCGTCAGCAATTTCCAATATGCTATTTTTGGGCATCATATTCACATTCTGACATAAATATATAAGATTATATATGTATTTATAAAATATTTTATAAGTTACCACACATCAAGACAATGGGCCACCTATTCCATTTTTCCTTATCCAAGGGAGGGCAGTAGGGAAAGAACATATGAACATGGAAAGTGCAGAACTGTCATTGCACTGAACATTTTTCACAGCTACCGGTCATCATGGATTGCGGAACTAGAGCCTGCATTTGGAATGCTGCATTTAACAGGCACTGATAACTTGTCTTATCTATTTTGAGGTAATTTATACCTATAATTATAGGTTGTGTGAAAAAAATACTTATTTCTCTTTTAAGCTTGTTAACTGATAATTTCACTGAGTGGACTTCTTGTGATTAATCACTATCATCTTAATACCATTCATCTCTGTGTAGGCCTCATTCTAGCGCCCTCTCATCTATTACTTTTTTCAGGCTGACGAATTCTATCCCATTAGTCCTTCTTGAGTCCAGCCTGAAACATTTTTGTTTCCTTTCCCTGTTCTGTTCTCCTATATCTGAATATCTGTTCTGTATGTCAGAGTGTCCAAAGATATTTCTGTGGTGCACGGTGGATCCATATCTAATTAAGAGAGTGCATGGTGGAGCAATAGGCTAATGAACCATTATAAGGGCTTGCTCTGAGCAAATCTTCAGTTGTTTAGTATTAGTGTCACAATGTGGGAGATTGAACTTAAAGACCATTTATTAAATTTTATGTATTAACAACATCAAAAAGCAGACAAACCAATCAAGACATTCACAACAAAAGGCACTAAAGAAATGTAATGAACGCAGGAAGGTAAGCCTTAAAAGCTGTCTGTCACTGACAGACAAGCTGTCTGTCACCACAAAAAAAATCCTTCCACAATCTGTGGAACCACTACCATATGTTTGATAAGAAGTACATACAGAATTTAAGATATATGGATTTGTACTGTGTGTCCTTGTATTTCATAGGTACTTACTTTATAAGTGCATAATAATAAAAACCAATGGTGTTCTCTGCTGTGAATAAGACCCTTAATAGCACAATCTTCTCTGGTACTCATTTATTACAATTTTATTGTTAATGGCTTTACTTTTCAAATAACTCAATATTTGTTGAATAAGAAAACTTTTCTGAAGCTTCCCCCAGTAATACGTGCCCATGGAAACAGGTACATGTTCCACATAGTTTCCCACAGAAATCAGATTTTTTAAATACTTTTCAAGCTTATTTGTCACGTTTGTCACATAGCCTTTGTGTTATTGTCTTCTCATGATATGCCAAATGATCTTCAATTAGGTCATTCATATGAATGATGTTGATTCTTGACTTGTATGCCAGTAATAATAATGATAAACGCTGAAGTTTTTACATTTCAGAGTGTCTTCAGGTCTTGTTTTTCTACAGATCAACATTTTCATTTTCATTTTTAACACATTAATTGAGATTCCGTACTCTCTTCTTATCTCTCCTGGTTCAAGTGAGAATAGAACTAATTCTGTTCAGTGATTTTACTTTTCAGCTCAGTTCTTCTAACTAACTGCACTTTCTAAAGTTAGCAGCACGTTTGTTTTTGCAGACAGCATCTGCTTCTAGCAGTGATAATGCCCAATCACATCAACTATCACCTGACGCTGCTAAAGTTTCTTGAGAGACAAAGTAACTGGAATAAAGTCATTGATTCACCTGAATTTTATTTTATCTTTTAAATATTTTCATTTTGTACTCATTGCCATGTCCAATAGAGAATTTTAAAAGTGAAGATAACAGTGTATAAATTCACACTCATCTTTGCTGACTAAAATTATCTCTTGTGTTACCTGTGTTTTTACAGACAATTACGCTTCTGGCATAGCCAGTAATCAGACATGGTAGAAAGCTCAGCAGCACACCACTCCGGCATGACTTGTCATAACCCATGGCATTAAAGGCTTTAAGGACAATAATGCAGCAAGATCTAATAACTCTCTGATTAAATTATTAAGATTTATATGAGAGTTTCTGTATCCCTCCTCTTTCTGAATCTGGTCACTTGATCTTGTCCAATTTTTTTTTAATTCTGAAATTACTTCAGCTTGATCTTTCTTACATGTCATACTACAGAAAATGTTCAATAGTTTGTAAACTATCCCCAGGCAAAAATTCTTGATGTTAGTGTATGGTCCAGTTTCTTAAATATATGAACACATTAAATGCAGAAAGTCCCATTTAAAAAGTTACCTTGTGTTGTTACCATATGTATTGCTTTTTGTGTTGTTGCTTGGTTGGGTTTTTTTAAGGTGGAGGGAGGGGGAGTTGGGTGTGGGCTTCTTGTTTTGGTTTGCTTTTTGTTCATTTTGTTTTGGGGTTCTGTTTTGTTTTGTTTTCATGAACCTTTTAATTAAAAGTGCAATTTTCAATTTTAATGCTGGTGGTTTCTGACCAGTCAATAACATGCAATAGTTCATTATCTCAATATAGATTCTCAGAAGACTCTTTCTGGCTATCCATCATTTCCTTTCTATGGTTTGCATCTCTCCTGTTTTGATTTAATCACACCAATTTTCAGTTTAAAAATCTCAGAAGAGAAACTTTGAACGTCTTTGCCTGATAGACTCCTTTTCCTCTCTCATGATCCCTGATATACAGTGATCTTTTTTCTTCTTCTTGTTTATATAACTTTAGAATTTGTTTAGCTTCGATTTATTCTGGTTTTTGTTTTCCTCCATCATCACTCATTTTCAACACTTTTATCATTGATTCAGTTTTCTTCCCTGATTCTTTTAATGTAACATTCACAGCCACCTCCATAAGGTTGCCTTAATAACCTCAAAAATGTTTGTTGCTTGGTCCTCATTCAATACTGGCAGTAGCTTCAACCTGTTGTTTTTCCTCACGTGGATTAATTTACATGCAAGAGCACTGAATTTAATTTGTCATTTTACTACTCAGGCATACAGTAACAGAAGATCTTTCTGCAGCTCTTCAAAATCTGTATGTTTTTATTATTGGAGTATTTGTTGATACTGAGATCATCAACAAACCTGTTTTCTTAATATTCACTCCTTTTTCCTGATAATGTGGCTTATATTATATTATTGCACAATACTGAGCCTAGCACATCTCTTGTTATGTCTACACAGATGGCACAGACCAGTAAGAGTAGATATGTAGTGCAGAACGGTTCATACTGGAGATGATACACATTTCAGGTGGTTTTGGTTTTGGGACCAGCTCTAGTCTAGTCTGAATGTCCTTGTGATCAGAGTACATTTAGATATGCTCCTGAAATATATTCTGCATTGTAGTGTCATCCAAAATAAACAGTCGTATGCACTCTAAGCCCACTCCATGACCCAAACCAAAGCACTTTGCAGGTAATCCCAAGATTTCTTTAAAAAGTGTAATCTTCTACAAAAAAAAAATGCACTCTTTGGGATGCTACCTCATGAGGCGTGATAGTTTAATGCTAACAATTTCCCTATCTTTTTAACCAGTTTGCAATATATGAAGCAATTTCCTTTTTTATCCCATGAACAAGTCAGGTTTTTTATGATCCTTTGGTGATGGACACTGTCAAAGTCTTCTTGAAAATTCAGAAGCATTACACCAGTGAGAATCTCTCGCACTAGGGCACACTGAATCTTTCAAACAACTCTAATGGATTTGTGAGGTAGGATTTCCATCTTCATATTCTTTCTTGTTTTATGATATTTATCCATAAATTGGTAAATACTTGCACTTTACTCTTGCTTCTTAAGATCTGATATTAATCCTGAGACATTTAAATGGAAGCTGCAGTCTTATTTGATTCCTTCCATTCCTTTAGTACCAAAGCCAAAATAGTTAATGGGTTAAATATGCTTATTAATATCTCTGTGATGTCATACTTAAGTTGCCCTAAAATGCTGGGATAAAACCATGTTGTTTTTCTCTCAGAAGGCAAGAAACTGTTCTTACCATAACATTTCTTCTCATAATTTAGCTTCAAACAAACAGGACAGGCACATGTATGTATGCTTCTAATAGTCTCACTGTTTTGACAGTGGCTACTGCAGTTCAAATGACAGCACCCATTACTATGGATGCTATCCTCTTTCTAGCTAGATTCCTGAACAGAGTGGAATGGAAACCATAATATTCTTTGGTTTCAAGCAGGTTTTTTTTGTGTTTTTCTTTCTTGTTTTTAATTACAACTTAAGATCCATCTCTTCCCATAATTGATATGAAATATAAGGCTTTGATTATCCTTTCCAGAGATACATATAGATTTTCTTGTAGAATCTAATTCAAAGTTTCTCCAGCATACCCTGAGGAAGAATGGATTATAAATAATGAGTTTATTGTAAACGTCCACATTTAAATATTATGATATAAAGGCCACTTTTAGTCCAGAGGGCTAACAATCTTAAACATAGGCAAGACCATGCAAGATGCATGAGACGTCCGTGATCTTTCTTAAATTGTTGAGCCTACACCACAATAAGAATTTCATTTGGACAAGCTCTGTCCCATTTGGTTACACTAATATGTATTTCATGAGCTAAATCTTCCCTTGTTATTCAATATTTATCTGATGTCAGTGCAGATTATGCAGAATCAAAGTAAACTAGTATTTTTCTACCTTATTCATATGACAGACTTACTTTGCCTCTATTGCCATTTGTTTCTCCATTATTCATTGAGTGAAGATAAATTGGTTGCAGCTCGTATGGGAAGAGTCCAGTTATTACACCTTGGCTCTAAGCCATTAACCTTCCTGTACTACAGTGTTGTAGCATATATTTACATGAGATTTCAGTACACTGCAATCATTTTTATTTGTCCATACGAATAAATGTGAGCATTATTTTCTACACCTAATTGATGTGAATGAAGCATACCTACAGTATCATAACCTCTCTTTACAGGTGGAATACAGAATACTGGGTATTCATTTCTCTTTCATCATCTTCATTTTCACCATATAGATATATTACTTGAAGCTTAATTTACAGCAGTTATTTTTAGTTAGCCTCTTTCTTACTGCTTTTATTTATCAATGAATTATTCTCATCTGTGACTGAGTTACTGTTATCACCAACCTAAAGGCAAAGCTGAGTTACCTTCCAGTTGCAGAGTTCCTGTATTTATTTCTCCTATACTTTTGTATTTAAAATCTTCTAGTCTCTGCTGTTTATCTGCCTTCTTATCCTCAGTGCCACCATAGTCTTTTCTGTTATATACATTTATTATAGAATTATGCCTATGTGCTGTCTATACCCATCCTTCTGACAATATCACTAATCTTTTCATTAACTTTTCCCACAGTTCTTGTCCTTACCATAGTTTTTGCCTACTCTCAAATTTCAGACCTCGAGCTTAACATAAAGCCAATAGAGGCAAATTAATTATTCACATGACTCTCTTCAGATTTTGCAGTTATACCACAAAAATTGCTAAAGGAGTAATTCATTTTTGATGTGAACAATCACTATGTGAATTTCGGTTCAGTTCCTATATCTGCTTTTGGAATTAGAAGTCATTAATTTTATTTGAATTCTATTCTTTCCTGCTACCCTTCATGTCTGATGGTTATTGTTAAAGTTCCTGGTTACTGTTCTTCCCCAACATTTAGGAAGTTTCCCAGTTTTGATGTGGTTGGTTGTATGGAATTGGTACCCTTTGGTACAGTGTCCTGTCCCTGCCCCCAAATGCCATTTAGCCACTTAAAAGGGGAGTTGACACTTTCCCGCCTCTTTCTTTTTCTTATGATGTAATGACCATTAAAGAATGATGCATTTGGATAAGATGTCCACCTTGAGTTGAGTAAGAGTATGCAAGTAAACTGTCCATCATCTGAGGTCTCCAGTTTCTGACAGAGCCCTGCAAATTTTATGAAGTACAAAGAAAAAATAGCTGCAGCTTACATATCATATTGAAGGAAGTTGTTCTGCCAAGAAAAATTGACTACAGTCTGCAGTAGCTCCTAAGTGTCAATTAAATGCAGTCACACATGAAGCTGCAGATAGTCCTGGATATTCAGAATATAGCAAGATCTAGAATCTTGGCCACTTAGAGATTCTGTGGAATGATCATACAGGTATGAGAGATTTTTGAGAGATTCATTTAAGTTTTTGCTTTGCCACAGGGATTCCTGTGTGAACTAGGGGAAATCTGGTAATGAGAGGTCTATGCAAAGCCTTCTGGCAACCAAGTCACAACATGGAAGTCTAGTGTGATCCATCAGGGAGCAATTAAAAGACCCCTATATCCTAGAAACACACCAAATAAAACTTGATATCTGTGGAATGTTCAGTAAGCAATTAGTTTGTTTTATCTAAACCGACTGCTGTTTACCTTTATTCTGTAATGCAGAAAGTGTCATTAATATTAGCATCTGCCGGAATTCAGATCTGAACAGTTTTCTGGTAGTTAAAATAGGATCGTTGATGCTAAAGAGAAGGAAGCTTGAGTATTTTTTAAGAAATGCAGTAGAATGGATTCACTGCTCACTGAATATATGTCCAAGCAAATTTGGAATAACAGTTTCATTTAATGTGTTTGGAACACGCCTATCATCAGGGCTTTAGCAGCCATACCTTGCAAAGATACGGCTGATATAAAAGGTATTGTTCTTACCCTTTTGATAATGATAAAAATACGATTCTCGGAAAAGAAGTCCCTGTGGGGACAGTCATTGCAAGATCTCAGGGTTATTTATCAAACAATAAGGTCTCTTAAGCACCTCAATAGCTCTTGATATTAAGAACCTTTTAAAAATAATGAGATATTGCAGTTGTTGCAGGCACTAGAACTTGCAAATCTATTACATGGGGAAGCAGAAGGGTAAGAAAAGTGGTGGCATGATAAATGCAATAGCTTTGAAGCAGTAATAGATTTCTATTTGCTCAGCTGTATTGACAGACAGAAAGAAACCAATGTAAAACTATCACATTTGAGTTCCACGTTGTTAGGAAAATTGTAATCTAGACTTTTTTTTTTTTTACTTCCTTTAACAATCACTGCCTGAAAGCTGAGTACTTTTGTAAGTAGCAAAACTGTTAACCTTGGAAAGCCAAAGTATATTCAGAGAGAGGAAGAGTTGAGACACTAGCATCTGACATGTTAATTGACAAATAATTGTGATTTTACAGATTCATCTTTAATGTCATTCTCTGCTCTTGTAAAGTATCATTGTTCCCTTGAAATCCGTGTCAACTGAGTTTTCATATTCCTCCAGTCCCTGCCACCTCTGTGAGAAGTACAAATTTGGTATTTTAACTCTGCATAGACATGATGCCCAAGTCAGAAATCCTCTCAAAAGAATGGGAACTTGGGGTATCCTGCATTTATTAGAAAAGTGAACTGTGAAAATGACTGTGAGGCTGGGTTTTTTTCTGTTATAAAAGTTGAACCAGAACCATTAAATATTT
>JAAGNO010003422.1:315931-332478 GCA_033439905.1 Ceryle rudis | reverse complement strand
ACTTCAGACAGTGAAGTTAGTTAGAAGAACTGAACTGAAAAGTAAAATCACTGAACAGAATTAGTTCTGTTCTCACTTGAACCAGGACAGCAAACAACTTTATAACACTTAATTTGATTGATGTATTATATAAGGAAATAGCACAACTGGAAGAAGAGCTTTAAGTTACTGTGAGGGACACTATATTACTATTCTGTAACAGGACAGTTGGGTTTTAAACACTGGGCAGGCACTGCATTATGAACAAAATCTAATGTCAAGCCATGGGCAAATAGCAGAGTAAGGAGGGAAATGGAGAAACAGCAGGTGGGAGGCTCTGCTGAAAACACAGCTGACCATTCCATGGGCATGTCACGCTCAGCCCTTGCTTTAATAGGGTGGATGTTTACACATTATGTGTTGCTTTTTATGCTTGGCTTCCTTTTGACTTTTGGATTTATTATTCGGTGCCATATTTATGTTTGAGGTTGTTTTGATATTGTTAGGGAGATGTCAATACTTCTGAATCAACATTAAAAAAGTTCTGGTATATAGAAATGTTGACCTTTTCTTCTTGCTTGGTTTGAAAAGTCAGTTGAAAATGTCAAGTTTTCATACAGAATGGAAATTCCCTTTTCTGTGAGAGGCAGGCAGGTACTTCCAGACAAAATAAGCACTCATGTCCCACCAGGATGCTGTTCCCAACTTTCATCACTCCCTGCTCTGCCAGGAAGGACAGGAATTTGCTACTTCATCCCTGGTTACTACTGGACATCAAGGAAGGTCCTGGATGGGTTCACTGCTGCAGCTTTTGCTGTGCTCATGTCACAGTATCATTGGCTCACTGAATCTAGTAAGAACAGTTGAAACATTTCAAAACATCTGTAGGAAGTTATTAGCATAGAAAAGGTTTATGAAAATGGAAGTCCCAGGTATCTGAGACAGTATTCTGACAAGCTGTCGGCAAACAGCATGTTGTTCCTTGTCCCGATGGGGAGGCTGCTGCCTCTTGAACCCATTGGATCACATCTGCTGCAGGCAGAGCCCTGGTGAACTTTGGACTGTATCTCAATGCACATTATATTAGTTCTATCTTGAACTCTTTATTTGCCCAGTAACTGAATTAACAGCCCATGTGTTGGTGCTCAGGGGTAGATTTTTTACTATGCAATGATGTTGATACAAGATTTTGTCCATTCTAGTGTCTGTGCTTCTTTGCTATTTGAGTGAAATGAGTCCTCAGTGTTCCATTAGACTGTTCTGTCTCACTCTGGGTTGGGTGAGGATGAACTGTGCTTTGGAAATTTGCCTCTACTGTTCATATGTATATTAATGCCTATATTCTGTACCAGAGAATTAGACACCCAGCTCATAGAGAACTTCAGAGTGAACTGGACCACAATTGAAACTGCAGCCTGAGAGTTGCCTACATTGACTTGTTTGACTGGGGCCATAATCCTTTAGTACTTCATTTTTTCTAATTTTTTTTCCCCAGCTTTTAGTGGTATCTCTTGTTGCATAATTTAGCTTTCAGAAGCATCAGCCTACTTTTTTGTATTAGAGGTGTAGGGAGTAAGCACAGAAACCAGTGGAATATTTACACTATTTGGGATGGAAAGGCTTCATCTCAACAGTTGGAACTATAAGCCGTATTTGACTTACCTGTATACTTTGGTATGAAGTTTTTTGTTTTTTTTTTTTAATTGGTTTATAATTGGTCTATTGGGATGGCTGTGCTTGTTGATTAAAAATTGGGGGAAAAAAGCAAACTAATATATTTGCGTGTCAAGGTAATGTTCATCATTTTTTAAGTTTACATTTAAAGCACCTGAGAGTGAGCAAAACGGGCAGAGGTTAAAATGAAATGTATTGCTCTTCTTTAACTTTGGCAAAAAGTGTAACAGTAGAAACATCAGTGTTCCACCTTTGGTAGGGATTTGCAAGTCCAACTATGTTAAAATTAATGGGAGTTAAGCAAGCCAATCCTCTGCCCGTAGATTGGGAAAATAGACCTATTAATTGAAACTGCTGCTCAGCAATTCAAATGGCTATTTTCAGCTTTTCCTAGCAAGCATGTGAGTGTTTATGTATTCATGAATACATTTGAATACTACCGGGATATGTTGGTGCTCTGGCTGTGACTCCTGTTTGGGCTGAAGAGCTAAATGCAGTTAGAGTTGTCCTGTGTCATCTAGACTTTATGTGGAGGCACCAGTATTGCTTATCCTACATTGCCACATCAAAGGAGCTTCTGACTTGTTGCAAATGATGGATTTACTGAAGCTTCACAGTGTTAATGTGTGGAACTTGACTGCAATTAACTCTCTTTTTTTTTTTTTTTTTCCTCCCCTGCTCCAAAGAAATCTCTCGAAGTATTTCATGTCTAGAGAAGATTTCTTGAAGCTGATCTGTTGCTTGAGGAAAAACTTAGAAAGTGATGGAGTAGTTACTGTTCTGAACAACACTGTGTCAAATTGTGTAGCACACTGGTCATTCCTTTATATATAGCAGTGATTATTGCTTAATTAAAGACTTAATTAAGTTAGATCAAGCATAACTCTTACATTACTTTAAAAATTTAAGAGGATTAAGACAGAATACTGATGGCTCAGGTGTTTTCTGTCTGCAAAGCCAACAACTGGTGTGATTTGTAGTTGTAGTCTCATACAAATCACTTTTGTACTCGCTTTCTCTGTAAAACTGTATGTTTTGGGAGGTTTCTGTCTTTTGAGGTCTTCTGGCATTAAATAACGTATATTATTAAAGCTTGAATAATTTGTGTAGCTTGGTTAATACTTGATTCATGAGTTAGGTAAATATGTACAAAAAGTGTATATATGGCATAGTATAAAGTCAGAACATAAACTTAAGGAAAAATGTTCTTCTGTCTTGAGGTCTGTGTTTGAAAACTTATGCATTAAACCTTCTTGTCCCTCCACAATCCAGATAAAAGCATTTGGTGGGTGTTCTTTTTGTGTGTGGTTTTTGTTGTTGGCTTTTTTTTTTTTTTAAATATCATGTGCTATGGGAAAGGAAGTTGTTTGGGTTTTTTTCTGAGTAATTCCCTTCACTGTCTGCATTTCAGTGATAAAGCCTCTATTCAGTGCTAGGTTGTGAGTCCCTAGGAGTCACCAATAAATCATTTCACTTAAAGATGTGCTTTAGTACCTAAGGGTCTCACTAGGTCTGAATTGTCTAACCATAAAAACACATTATCTGTTTCTGGGAAGAACAGTGGCAAGAAAATGTGTTGCTAGGTTGTCTTCTGGGCTAGATACTGCTGTGAAGAACTGGATGTAGAAGAAGGGGAGGCGGTGCACACGCATAGGGTATTTGCATTCTTAATATGCTTTCTTTTTCTTGTTTAATAGAGAAGTAAAATATGTTAGTTGAGTATTATGATACTATCACACTACCTACCTATTAAAAGTGATGTTGCTGTTTTGTATTCTGTTTTAAAGCTGTGTTTGGAAGTATGTATGGGTCATTAAAATCCCAGGAAGCAGTACAACAGCCCAGACAAATGTTTTAGCACACTTGGGTTCCTTGGGTTTTTATTAACACAAGGTATTACATATCCTTTCAGGACAAAATCATCTGTGATGAATAAGTCATGAAATTCATGATTCTTAGAGAATTATGTTCATGTCTATCTGTTTCAAATGAGGCCTGCTTTAAATGGATTTTGTGTAAGATTGAAGTCAAACAGCAGTAGGTTTGGAGAAGCATCTTGTTGAGTATCTCACATGCTGTCTTTTCTGTAAAAGGTCATTGTTGCATACAAGGTAAGCATTAGCATCTTCTACCTATTTACATTTGATCTTATTTATGCAGTCATGTCTGAGCAGTAAGACTTTGGCAGGGAGAAGAAGAAATGAATGTATGTCTCAGAGAAGCCTTGGAATGTGAGAGGATAGAAAAGGCACTGGATGTTTTGGGAGAAAGAAAAAGCATGGGAAGTAATTTTGTAATGTACACTGACGCCACAAAACCTCAAAAAAAGAAAGTTTCTTGTGCTGTGTGCTTGCTCCCCAGGTTGTCTCCCTCTCTGAAGAGGCATCTGTCTGAGTGGGCATCATCTGGGCAAGCAGTGCAGCATCGTGTGTGCACACAGGTTTTACTGTGCAATCAAGGGCAAGCTGCTAGCATAAGGCAAATGTTAAAAGCCTCAGTGATGTGGATGGCTTAAATGATTTCCTGCCTGTAGAAGTCCGAGGGGAGAGTGCAGCAGGTTATCTGTTTTGTCTTCAAACTATACCTATTTCCTGTATAGAAACATATTTTATAATCTTCATCAAAAACATGAAGTAAAACTGCACCTATAGTTGGTGCAAAATAAATGGCTGTTATTGTTATCAAACTTAGGTTGAGTAGTCAGTACTGCTGGAAAGTAAAGTTTGCTTAAAGAAACTCCCCTTCATTGCGTTGAAGATAGTCAGACTAGCAAGACCCTTAGCATGTCTGTACTTAATGCCTGATCAAGTAGACCAAACCATTCCTTCTTTTCTTTCAGTGAACTTGTATCTTCATTGGTATAAATTAAATTAGTCATTCTTGTCTTATCCTTAGGGGACCAGCTGTTCTTCCTCCTCATTTTAATCACTTTACACATTTGATGATGGTTCTTGCATGCTTTCCTGGTCTACTTTTCTACACTGCTTGTTTGGTTATTTGTTTCATTTAACATGAATGTTTCATTTAACGTGTTGGTGCTTTTGTAGTGCTTTCTGCTGTGCTCTCTCTCATTTGACTGTAACTGTTTAATGAGCAGTATGTAAAATGGAACACCGTCTGCCACCCAAAGTTGCTTCAGTGCTTAGGAAATAAAGAGGTTTAGACATGAAACATGGCTTAGATGGTGACTCTGCAGTGTTTGTGGTAGTAGCACTTCAAAAATGTGATCCTAAGCACTGTTACGAATTTGACCTGTGGTAGACCAAAGGCACAATATTGCATATCTGCTAGGCAGGAAAAGGTATACAGAAACCTAAATATCAGGTGGATAGTGAGCATGTCTTTCAAATCCAAACGCCCCTGTCTTCTAAGCAATATAGACCAGAAAATCTTACCACACAATTCCTTGTTCGTTAAGTGCTGACTGAGACAGACTATGGCTTTCCAAAGCACATCTACTCTCTGTTTAAATCCATGCCATGAAGAAACATCTCCCAAAAGAGCATTTAAAAAGGGGATGGAGAGGCACCCCAATCATGGCAACCATTCTGCCTGTCTGTACCTTTTGGGGTCTCTTGGGACAACTGGCAGTGTGTTAGCAGCTAGACTGATCATAAGCTGATGAGAAATGGACATTTTTGAGCCAAGATAGCAGAACTACAAGTATGTTTATTTTTAGAAGGATTGTAATGCCAACTGGCAGCACAAAACTGGCTAGGTTAGGGGTCTGGTCCATCTGCAATAAAACATAAGGATACTGAATTTAGCAAAAGAGCAACAGGAATTATTATTGGTATTGTTGCTGGGGAGTGCAGATGCAGTCTGGCATTTTATCAGCCTAATCTTAGTTTGAACTTCATGAATAAAATTTAATATAGGGAGTTTGGAATAGCTGGTGCTGAATTTATACCCAGAGAGCAGATACATTTAATTTCAGTAAGTACATTGCACTCCTCCTTATCATTTGTGTAATTTGAATGTTAACTGTTTGGTATCCATCAGTTTTTGATCTTTCAGGAAATTTCCCTGGCATATTAGATGCTATGATATTTTCTTCCCGTGTATCATTATCCACAAATGAAAACATGGATTAGTCTTCAAACTACTAGTTAAATGTTTCAAGTGGAAACACTCCTCATTACAATTCTTCAGATTAGAAGAGAATGCTTTCGCTGTGCCATTCCTGAGTCTAGAAAATTATTAGCTGTGAACTTGGAGAAGAAATAACCCATACAGTTATGTTACCACATCCAAACCCAGCAGGAATAGATGTGAGGAATCAAAATGACAAAGGGAAATATGGCATAAATAAGGGATGATGTTGAGAAGTCAGAAATGATGAAATCCAGTCGTCCTAAGTTCTTGCTAGTTTTGATTTTTTTTTTTTCCTTAAAGCTCCATTTGCATTGGTATTTTAACTCTTGTAGAAGCTGTATTTGGCTATAGAGTCCTCAGCTACTAAAGCAACTCCCCTTCCAACCTTATTTCCTTCTTAACTATAATTTCCTTTTCATTATTATCTCTAATGTTTGACTGCTTCCAAGAGCCTTTTAATCTGGATTGACATAATCTGAATAATAAGAAATTGTTCTGGAGGATATTGTGCAATTTTTGGGACTTCTTGCTGATCTAAATCCTCCCTAGGATTAAATTCTCGTTTGCACAAATTCTCATGTATTGAGTGTGTTCCATTAGTTTAATTTTGCAGGATTAGTGTTTTTCAGTACTGATTTTGTTATTGGATGAACTGAGGAAGCGCAGACAGTGGGAAGTAGGACTGAGGCGTGATGCACAGCCCTTTGCACCAAAATCTTGTGGCTTGCTGGGAAAGTCTGAGGCTGGACTAGTAACTTCAAACTTCAGTGTTGCTTACCAGGTCATATTTCCCCTAATTTTGCAATAGGCTTCAAACAACTTGGTTTAATTAACTAGCAGCTGAGTAAGAGAGAGGAATAATCCCTGTCTGATCAATCACATCTACTTCCCACAGTAATGAAGCTAAGCAGTCTGGTGATAAAAATAGGAGACAATACAGAGGATTGGCTGCGCATTAGGCAGCAGATAGAGCCATGGTGCTTAGCTTGGTCCTCATTCTGTGCTTCAAATTGTCATTTTAATAACTGAAATTGAAGACTCTGAATTACAATGTCCCTTCCCCATATCTTCCAGTAGATTGCTGGTCTGTTTTTTGATGCAAGTAGTAGAAAGCTGTCATTTTATTTATTTTTAAAAGAAAAATACCTGGATGTGTCAGATTGGCAGCATTTGTATATTAGTTCATTTATCAAAGAATGGAGTCATATTGTCAATACTTTTAGTCTTATGTTTTCGTAATATTTTACACTTAATTATGTTTAATATGGCTCTCTGCAGTGAGGAGTAAAGAGGGGATGGAGGCATGCTTTGTGTGCTGCGTTGTGTGGTCCAGACAGATATTCTCGGGCATGTCAAGACCTACTGCTGACAGGGAACCTGACATGTCCAGTGCTAGCTGGTGTTTCTGTGGAAGGCACTCCAGGCTGGCTGAGGGATGCGGGTCCGTGACTAACTAGAAGGCACACCAGTCATAATGCATGTGTTACAAATGGAAAGCTTGACTTTGGGCTGCTGCTTAAATCTATTTCAAAATTCACAACAATTCTGTGCAGCTCTAAATCCCACCATTTTCTCTGATTGTATTCTTCCACAGCATTTTAAGCGAGCATGCTCCTTGAGTCAGTGGAGCTCAGCAGATTGCATGAGGATGAGATACCTGGCTGGATCTCCTCCAGAGCAGAGAGGACCAAATCCTGGCAAATTTACCCTCAACTTCACTGGGAAGGAAGTTGAATGCTCAGCAAGTTTGCTGCAGTTCTAGCTCATTGTTAAAAAGGATGGTCAGAAATAGGAGGAATCTGCTCATGGACTGGAATCACAGACAAAAGAACCTAAAGTCCTAAAGAAAGGAGAATTGCACACCCTGAAGGCAGAGTTGTAATCTTTAGGAAAGATAATCAGCTTTTGTATGTTAGCCATCATCAGCCCAGAGGTGAACAATTTTTGTGGTTCACCTCCACTTCAGCCAGTAGGTATCAGTGTATGGATTTAATTGTAGTTCAGTTGATGAGAACATTAGATAACTAAAGAGCCCATAGGTACAGCTCACACATTTCAGGTTAAAAGGTCAGATTTTGTAAAATCCCCACCTAGCTCTTCCTACCTGACAACTTCTATAAAAATATTTTTAGACTCTTAAAGGCTTCACAGTCCTCTTCACATGTCAGTGTCTTTAAGCAGACCATTTTCCTAATGATGGCTATGCTCCAGCACTGTGATTTCAGTTCCAAAATGCACAGCACTGGAAAAAAAAAAGGCATTTTAACTTTTTTTTCATATGTTTAAATTGATTATTGGTACCTTTGAACATTTTGGAAAAAGACATTCTCTGTAGTGCATGATGGGTAAGAGAAGAAAAATTCTTAAAGAAAGATTCTTGTGAACCCAGTAACAGTGGGTGTTGGCTTTTTTGACATCTTCTAACCCACATCCCTGTGCTTTTATCTTTCTTTTAGATTCCCCTCTTCTGTAAAGCTCATCACAGGAAGAGCTTTGGAGGAAATCTCTTTTGTAATGGAGATCTTTGAGTGAGGGACTATGAGGGAAGTTGTGTGGCATGCATGGCTTGTATGCCATGTTGGAGGATCAGCTCTGGTTTTATAACAAGTTTGCAGTCCTCTTTAACCCTGTGAGTTACTGGGTTTTAGAAGTCAGTGCATGTGGGCTTCATCTGTGTGTTTAAGGGCTCAGTCTATGAGAGGTTAGAAATTTTGCACTGGAAGACCACTGCTGGTTATACTTGCCTATGGTCCATGGCGGAAACTTTTTTCCCAGTACAGTTACTGCTCTTTCTGTTAAAGTCACGACCACAAACAGGATTTTGCTTTCCTTGTCCTGGTGCTGAGTGACAGATGCTCGCTCTGTTTATAAAGTACGTGGGAGGAGTTGGGAGGAGGAGTTGGGAGAAGGACTCTTGCTCAAAGCTGGTCACTGGCAAAGCCCAACTCACTTCAAAGAGAGAATGCACTCATGCTGGTGACTGTGGTAATACACTGAAAAATATCATGGCCAAATAGCAAAGCACCTTTAATTAGTGAGGTCATTTATTTCCAGTGAGATGTGTTGTACTTATGGCCATCTTTCATCTAGTCAACTCTACTGACAAGATACTGTTTTCTGCTTGGACAGAGTGCAACTGCTACAACTTGCAGTGTCCCAGTCAGTGGTCAGGGGGGACTATGTTCATCAGCCAGCCCACTGCAGAGGTTGGTCAGAGAGAGTGAGGAGGGAGGTTTGGTGCAGGTGTGGGTTCCTGTGTAGATCTCGGCCTGAAGGAATCCCTCCTGCACCCTGTGTTCCACCGAGGTCTTTTTGTTATTTCTCTACTTTCATTCCCTGCCTTTTGGCATGCTTAATCAAATTAAAGGTAAGAGCAGAGTTCCAGTAGACTTCTGGTTTAGGTCTAGTCCTTCATCATTTAAAGTCTAAAATGCCCTGTAGGAAACTAATGCTTTATGTAGACCAACTGCCATCCCATTTGCTACACAGATAATAGTAAATCATTCCGAAGATTAGTGAAGGTTCCTTCCTGAATTAAAATACCACTTTGGGGAAAAGCTGTCTGTCTTCACTTGCTGTTGTGCACAGTCAGTGTCTCTGCCAGCTTGGATTTCTGCTAGAGCTCTGGCTCAGGGCTTTCTCCTGACCCTTACAGGTTGTTAATAATGTTGCCTGGGTTGTGCATGGAGAAACTGTGGAGTGCCCTTTCTGGGGGCAGGTGGGGATTAATAAACTGTAGTAGGAGAGTGCTGTGCAAAGGTTTGATTTATCAGCACAGCATTGAAAAATGGAGTAATGCTGCATCTGTTTGAACTGTGGATGTGCTTTCTTTTAAACATGGCTGTGGTAACTTGAGCTAAGAATTGCTCTTTCCTTCCTCTCTCTTCCCTGCTTGTTATGGATAATAAGCCCAATTTTCAAACAGACTAGTTCAGTCTAGCATCTCCTTGGATAAGTATCCAACCTCTAAAATAATAATAAACCCAAACCAAAACACAAACCCCTCTTGCACTGTCTGGATTGTAAACTTGCCTCACACCTGAGTCTTCCCTGAATCTTTTCCCTGGGGTGATTCTGCAGTTTTGAAGCTATGAGGATGTTGAATGGCTTTTTCCTTTCTAGAAGAGGTGTACCAGTCCCCAGCTGCACATCTCATGAATAATGCATGAGGAGTTTATTTGCTTGTGCGTGGGAGAAATCTTTACTTCCCATTCAACATTGGCCTTATCCTTTCTCTCGCATGTGAATTTTTTTTCCTCTCCTCTGTCTTTTTTTGAGCATCTGAGCAGGACATGAATTTATTTGCCTTTGCCAGTCAGGAGGATTTTTCAAGCTTGGTGTTTCACTCACTTCTAAGTTTGGCTTGATACCCATTTTCTCATCTTAAACTGTTGTTGACAGTGCTGAAACACTGCAGTGGTGTTGAGCAGCACAAAGGGAGTAGGTGTCCCCTGATGTCAGTCCCCATTGGGGAATAGGGGTGGTTGAAGAGCATTTAACCAGAAAAACAGATCAGAGAGACAGGGGAAAAGGCTGTAGCTACATGTACTGCTGCTGGAAGTATGGTAGATCTGTTACCATTTTCTTTTCGGCCTCGTGGCCAATACATCCTGCGGACATTAGTATACATCAAAAAATCTGCCTGGTTGACTTGCTGGGAGATCTAGCTATGTTCCAGTATGTGGAACCAGCCCCTTTTCATTTAGGTGGTAGTCTAACTTAAGTGTGAATTAAGAGAGGCTGTGACTTTAGAGCTGAATGAGTTGGAGAAGCTAATTTTTAGTATGTGCAGAATTAATTTGATTTATCATATTTGACACCAGTTAAGATAGAGACAGGTATTCAGACTGTGAGAGCAAGAACACATTCCAAGCTTTTTTTTCTTCTTCTGTATTCTCTGAATATGATGAATATTTTTCTCCTTCAGCTGTCATAGTACTCTAATGAATACTTTTCCTTTCTTACTTTTTTAAAAATGAGATTCTCTCTGTAACACAATCTACCGTTTAAAAATAACATTTGTGACGTACTTTAATGGTGGCAATTGCAAAACCTATGGAGATGGTACTGGAAGAAGCTTCTAATCTAATAATGAAATGTGTATGGCGCACACGGAAAAGAGAGAACTAGCTGGAATCAGCTTATTTTTAATTTCTTGTCTCTTGCTTCTTCAGCTATTTCTGCTATCTTTTAATTGCAGGGATGAGTTGAGAAACATAGAATTGTAGTTGTCATAAAAACTAGAAGAAAGGGTCTGTTTCCATAATCTTGTAGCTTCTTCTGTTGCAGAAGCCAATGGAAATCACTGCATCCTCATTTCAGAAATAAAACATATAGTCTGTTTCATCTCTTAACTGCTGACAAATGTTTAAGCTTTTCTTTTCCTAGCACTTAACTCAGAACATGTTTTCAGCTCAGCTACAAATGTTATTACTGAACAAGCCTGAATAGTGAATGTGGCGAACAACTGACATTTTTAAAGTTAATCATAGAAACTTTTCACCCAGAAGATGCTGAGGCTGCTCTGGATGCTGATATACCATCTGACACCAGCAGTGAAGAGCACTATACAATGTCAGTTGAAGACGAGTGGCTATAAAACAGTGAAAAAAAGAAATATTCCCATGACACTAAGCCATCATTTGATTTAGGCAGAATTTCCTGACTGAGAGACTACTAACGAAAGACACGTTCTTGCTGATACCTACATGCTCAAAGTCCTGTAGTTTGAAGAACTCCTCTTGCACAGTGTCTAAAATACTACATCAGTAAGAAAACATCCACCTAATTAAAGAAATTGCATAACCTCTTTTTTTTCCTTCCCCACCCCCTCTTATGTGATATTGTATTTCTTGAGGGAGAAATAAGATTGATAAGAGCTTTGGCAAAGAGGGTGAGGATCTGATTACAATTAGGAATACTGGAGATGGAGATGAAAGGTTTGCAAAAAAGCCTTTGCTGAGTTTAGAAATGCAATTTCTTGAAGGGGAATTGGGCTTCTAAACCCATTCTATGCTCTGCTAACCATGGCACTGAGACCTAGCTCCTAATCCTGTTTTCTTGACTCAGATATAGCAGTTTACTCTTTGAATAATTGAAGAGTTTTCAATGTGTCTATTAGAGTTGTTCAATCTTCCCAAGCTCCTGTTAGCAGGAATGGCAGAAGTCAAGTGGAGGAGTCCAGTCCAGACTGCTTTCTCTCATCCTCACTGTTTGGGGTGGGATAGCCCAGTACTAGGAAGTAACAAGCAGTATTTTTCTGCCTGAAAGCAGAATTTGCATTGGCTTTTTAGCTGTGACTTGGTATGACTCCTGTAGATTGGTTACTGTTACTTTGCAGGCTACCCCAATCCTCCTTATCTTTTATTCCTTTTGACTTTGAAATTCTGTTTTGTCCTTGAAGAGCTTCCTTCAAATATAGGATGCTTTTTGCTGGGTGAGATCATTTAGCGAGGAACCTTGTCAATTTTCACCATGTTTATAGCAGACGCTACCTCAGGGGGCTCTGGGCTTAAGTGTTGTTTCCACACACTTGAGATCTGGTGATCCTGCAGCACAGAAGTGGGAAGAGTAATTGAAAGAGTTCCACTCATGCTTAACAATGTCTTTATTTTTAGCATGCACTGAAATGAGCTGCTTCCCTGATACAGGTGATGTTGGGAGACAAACTTTTACAGATCCCAGTACTTTTCTCAGGAAGCTACTCTGCCTTAATTCCCATTTTGGGGAAAACTGCCCTATTTGGGAAAAAACTACTTAACGTGTAATTACTAAATCTGTATTTAACCTTCATCTGCTGAGATGCTTGAAAAACATTTTGCTGTAGCGATTGGAGCGGTGATAAGATGGGAGGCTTTTAGGTGATGTTCCAGATGTTTTTTTGCATTTCACACAGCCTTGCTTGATGCAAGGGCTCAGGGTCCTTGTAGAAGCTGTTATATTATCCACTGCCCCATTTTTCATACCTAGCTAGTGGTCCCCTAGGATTAGCAAAGCATCCTCTCTGAATTATGCCACCTCCATAGGAATTTCTGCCCCTTCTTTACCCTTGTCATTCTTCCACAGGAAGAGTTGTCTTTAGCTGGCCTCTTGCTTCTTCTTTGCAGTGTATGTAGGATACTCTTCAGCTGAACATATAGGCATGGGAATCTCTGTTCTTGTGGGCTGAAAGTATTTCTCTCAGTGAAACAGCAAGCTTTAAATCTATTAATAAACAATGTCTTCATGTAGAATCATAGAATGCCTTGGGTTGGGAAGGACGTCTAAAGGTCATCTAGTCCAGCACCCGTGCAGTGATCAGGGACATCCTCAACTAGATCAGATTGCTCAAAGCCTCAGACTTGACCTTGAATGTCTCCAGGGAGGGGGCCTCCACCACCTCCCTGGGCAACCTGTTCCTGTGTTCTCTACCCTTAAAGAACTTCTTCCTAAAGTCCAATCTAAATCTACCCTTCTCTAGTTTAAAACCATTGCCCCTCATCGCTATGTGCCCTTGTAAACAGTCCCTCCCCAGCTTTCTTTTAGGCCCCCTTCAGGTACTGGAAGGCTGCTGTAAGGTCTTCCCTGGAGCATTCTCTTCTCCAGACTGAACAACCCCAAATCATTGTCTGTCCTCGTAGGAGAGGTGTTCAGCTCTCTGATAATTTTTGTGGCCCTCCTCTGGACCTGCTCCATCAGGTCCATGTCCTCCCTGTGTTGAGGGCTCCAGAGCTAGATGCAGTACACCAAGTGAGGTCTCACCAGAGCAGAGTAGAGAGGCAGAATCACCTCTCTTGATGTGCTGGCCACACTTCTTTTGATGCAGCCCAGATATGATTGGCCTTTTGTGTTGCAAGCACACACTGTCTGCTCATGTCCAACTTCCCATCTATCAGAAGCCCCAAGTCCTTTTTTGCAGGGCTGCTATCACCTCATCCCCCAGCCTACACTGATAATGAGGATTGTTCCAACTCTGGACCCTGCACTTGGTCTTGTTGAACCTCATGAGGTTCACCTGGGCCTACTTTTTGAGCTTGTCCAGGTCCCTCTAATCACATCCTGTCCCTTTGGTATACTGATCGTACCACTTAGCTTGGTGTCATCTACAAACCTGCTGATTGTGGACTTGGTCCATGGTGTCTATATAATTGATGAAAATATTAACAGTAGTATGGACCACCAAGGGACACCACTTGTGCACCGATTTCCACCTGGACTTTGAGCCATTGACGACTATCCTCTGGATGTGGCCATCCAGCCAATTCCTTATCCACTGAGCAGTCCACCCATCAAATCTGTATCTCTCCAACTTGGCAAGGAGGATGTTGTGGTGGACTATGTCAAAGGCCTTGCAGAAGTCCAGATGGATGGCATCCATGGCTCTTCCCTTGTTTACCGATGTGGTCCTTGTCTACTGATGTAGTCATTCCATAGTAGAAAGCCACTAGGTTGGTCAGGCAGGACTTTCCCTTAGTAAAGCCATGATGGCTGTCTCTGATCACCTCCATGTCCTCCATGTGCCTTATCAGAGCTTCTAGGAGAATCTGCTCCATAATCTTCCCAGACACAGAGGGGAGGCTGACAGGTCAGTAGTTTCCCAGGGTCCTCCTTTCTACGCTTTTTAAAAATGGGTGTAATGTATCCCTTCTTCCAGTCACTAGGGACTTCACCTGACTACCAAGACTTTTTGAATGTTACGTAGAGTGGCTTGTGTACTGATTGACTACATCAGTCAATTCCCTCAGGATTCTGGGATGTATCTCATCTGGTCCCTTAGGCTTGTGTATGTTCAATTTCCACAGGTGGTCTTGAACCTGATCTTCACTTACAGTGGAAGGAACTTTGTCCCCCTGGTTACTACCTTGTGGCCTTTTAACGTGGGAGGTATGGGGAGAGAGGTTGCCAGTGAAGACTGAGGAGAAAGTGTTTTTGAGAACCTCAGCCTCCTCCTCATCTGTTGTTACCAGCTTGCTGTTCTGGCTCATCAGGAGGGTATGCTTTCTTTAACCTTCCCTTTCTTGCTGATGTACCTGTAGAAACCCTTCTTGTTATTCTTGGCATCCCTTGACAAGTTCAGCTCCAACTACGCCCCAGCCTTCCTGACCTTGCCATACACAACTGGGCAGTGTCTCTGAACTCTTTTCAAGATACCTGTTCCAGCTTCCACTGCTTGTGCAGCTTCTTCTTGCCTTTTAATTTGACAAGCAGGTCTTGACTTGGCCATGCTTGTTTCTTCCCTTCCTTGCTTGATTTTTTTATAACTGGGTATCGAGAGCTCTTGTGCTCTATGGTAAGTGTCCTTAAAGGTCTGCCAGCTCTCTTCTGCTCCCTTGTCCCTGAGGAATGTTTTCCAGGGTGGCCTATTGACTAACTCCTTGAGGAGCTGGAATTTTGTTTTCCTGAAATTCAGGGTCCTGACTATACTCCTTGTCTGACTTCTGACCGACCAAACAAAGCCACAAATCCTTGCCTTTGGCTTACAGAAAACTTTTTTTTTTTAAAAAAAACTTCTGGAGGTGTCCTAAGGCAAGTTCCCAGATTGTGACTCAGGAAAAAAAAACCCAAACCTTAGACATCAGGGTAACAGATCTAAAGGATTAATAGACATTTCAAGCTCTTATAGTTCAACATTTGTTTCTTGGTACTTCTATCTGACTGTACTGAACATCTTTGTTCAACATCTTCTGGCAGATTCTCCTAGGCTGTGTGGAATTTGCTGAGTGCTTTCAGTGATAGCAACACTATTTCTGCCCTGGTATTCTGGGAGATTTTTCTGAGGGCACATCTTCCAGGGACTGTATACAAGAGGCAACAAAATGAACATTTATCTTACAGAGCCGCAACTTCACTGTCAACTATAAAAGAAGAGCCAACGGATTCCAACTTAGATTAAAAGTCAGCTGCGAATAGAGTCAAATATTCCCACAGGCACAGGGCATTTCTCTGAGAAGAGACTGTTGAAAATGCAAATGGCCAAGACAGTTCAGTGTGATTACTTTGTATTTCACAAGAGTTGTGGTTTTGTATGCCCCAGGTCAGCTCCTAGGAGATTTACAGAAAAGATTTCTGGAAGACCTATGGCAGCGTTTCACATGCCATCTTCAAAATGCTCCCATTTTCTTTGCAGGCAGATTCACTCTTGTGAAGGACTCCTCCTGGGGAATGGGTAACAGATGCCAGCATGGCCCCCTCATGCAGCATGACAGCACAGGGCAAATATTGGAGAAGAAAAGAAACTTTTCATTTCTCCCAGCTTAGAGCTGTCACATTAGCTCTTCTAGTTGTGAAGGCATCCTTGACAGGACATCACATCTTAATAATGCCAAACATCCTCTTGACCACAGCTTATATAAGTAGGCAGGGAGTAATAATCAGTTCAGACTCCACTGGGAGACCATCAGCTAGATGAGGTACAATTGACCTTTCAGGAAAAGCCATACAATTAGAGGCCAACTAAATAAAGTAGCAGACAAGGTAGAGTGGAATTGGAAAGAAGTATATTTGAATCAGATAAGAGCGAGAGGATGCTGGGACTAAGGTTCTCTCTGTTTTCAAGCAGACAAAATGCATCCAAAATCTATTTTTCAGGAGGTGGGTTCACCCCAGCTGTTAGTCTGGAATTACAGAATCACAGAATCCTCTAGGTTGGAAAAGACCCATGGGATTTTCGTGTCCAACCATTCACCCTACTCTACAAGTTCACCCCTAGACCATATCCCCCAACACTACATCTAAGCGATTCTGAAACACATCCAGGGATGGCGATTCAACCACCTCCCTGGGCAGCCTATTCCAATATCCCACCACTCTTTCCATGAGGA
>JAAGNO010003422.1:246194-315831 GCA_033439905.1 Ceryle rudis | reverse complement strand
GGAGTCTCCTTCTCTGGAGATTTTCAAAACCTGCCTGGATGTGTTCCTTTGTGACCTGTGCTAGATTATATGATCCTCCTCTGGCAGGTGGATTGGACTCGAAGATCTCCAAGGTCCCTTCCAACCCCTGACACCCTGTGTGATACCCTGTGTGTGCATGTGAACTGATGAGGACATGAGTTGCAGTATATATTGACAGTGTTCTTCATCTTGTCTACATTTTTATATACATTTAAACAAACATTTTCTTTACAGCTTCTCCATTTTAGGCATATCTCTCCCAGACTCTTGCCTAGGTTATTGCTGCCTTTAGAGATATATTGGATTACGCTCTGTTGTATGATAGCCTTACCAGTTTAATCTGAACACGAGGAAAAACTACTTTCCTGTGAGGGTGCCAGAGCCTGGCTCAGGCTGCCCAGAGAGGCTGTGGAGTCTCCTTCTCTGCAGAGATTCCACACCTGCCTGGACAATGTGATCCTGAGCAACCCGCTCTAAGTTAACCTGCTTTAGCAAGGAGGTTGGACAATATGATCTCCAGAGGTCCCTTCCAACCCCTACCATGCTGGGATACTGTGATATCTCTGTCTCATGAATATCAAGCAAAATCCCTTTGCTGTTTCAGTAGAGATTGTCAGGAGAGCCATGCATGGCTGAGGGAGCCAGTGAAGGAGCATCCAGGCTCTGGAGCTGCCCTGAAGAGCCAAGCCATCATTAGAGGGTCAGTTTTGTGGGGGAGAGGTAGTTCCAGAGGTCTGTGAGAGGGCTAAGCCAGTACGGTAAAGGCTCCCTTATCATTGCCCATCCAGGCACCCAGGGACCTGCTTCTTCCTGAGCCAGTGCTCAGAGGGTGCGGGAAGGGGTCCTTGCATGTCCCTGAGTGGGGCAGTGAGGATGCCATGGGTCTAACCCTGCTATCCCTTCAAGGGCAGTGCAAAAGTTCAGTGCCACAGGTAGGGGAGCTCTATGAGAAATTTTGCCTGACAGAAGCAGACTTCTCCCACTTGGGCAACAGTAGTTCTGCATTGTCTTCAAGGTAGACATACCCTTAAATGACAGAGCCAAGTCTGTTTGTTTATTCATACACTCATAAAACTTACTAAACTACGCAGAAGCAGTTAAGCTGCAGTGACTCTTTTATCACCATGGGACCATGTAAATGAGATGAGTAAACAACATGTCAGTTCATTATCATCTACTGTGAGAGTGAGTAAGAAAAAGGTAGTTAAAAAAAAAAACAACCAAACTCTTGACATTTTAACCATCCCTCATTAGTCAGACATGGTAAGAATATTAGTCAGAAGGATCCTGTATTTGAAAGTACTCATGTAGCTCTTGGTTATTTGAGTAGTCAATGCCATGTACATGCTGCTGACTTCATTCAGTAAACTGCTACGTCTGAAAGCAGCACTTCAGGGAAGGGCTCATCAAGTCAGTGACAAAACCTGAGCCTTGACAGGACTGCTTCTGGGGGAAGAGGTCCCTGAAGTGGCCACTTTGCAGCCAGACAAGCAGGCTGGAGAAGCTGGGGGTGGTTGCAGTGTGCCAGACACTGACATTTCATTCATGTGCTTCTTGTAGGACAGGGATCCAACTTCCTCCTCACCTTCCTGCTGAGATTGCTGGGGAGATGAGGAGTGACTGGAGTTAAGTGTGGGGTGCACCCCAGCAATTCCCATGGAGTGCAGTCAGCACCTACTCCCCACATGTTGCCAGCCCAGTCCCTCTCAGCTGAGCTGATGCGGAGCACCTCATTGCTCAGGCATCTCTCCTAATTCCTGGGGTCTTTTGCTTTAGTAAACACAGGATTTACTAGAAGAAAACATCCCTGTTGTTTTTCTGTTAGTTTATTTTATTTTTTGTGTTTGTTTGGGTTCGTTTTTTTTTTTTCCTGCACGGTTCCACTTGCTGTGAAGATTTTTTTCAGTTATAGTTTCTTTTCAATAACACATGCTCAAACCAATATTGACTTCTGCAGCTTTGTGCTTTTATTACCGATGATGAAATGCTGAATCACCCTTCCTGGTGATCAACAACACACTCAGAAAACAGAATTTCCTCCACAATTTTTTTATTGTATTTATAGAGTGGAATGATAAAAAGGAAAATGACGCCATACTTTGCCTACACAACACGTATTTAGCGTCAGTGCTCACACTGGGTCTAATTCTGCTCTCACCCTGGTCTGTACTGACATAACTCTTACCTGCTTTACCATATTACCTCTGAGTTTCAGCTGAGAAGGAGCTAGTCTCACAGTCCTTTCTGCCAGCTGTGTTATGCTCTTCCAGACATTTTAGCATTAACATTACAAGGTGGATATTGGTCTTTACACGTTAGAGCCATGTGATCCCAGAAGATACATGTTTGTCAATGTAACTGTGTATCCAAATGACATGTAAAACAAATGCAAAGCATCTGTGCTACTTTCAAAAATCAAGCCCCACCTTCTTCAAAACAGAAATCTGTGGTCACGTGAAACATAGAATCACACGCAGAGAATTGCTCAAGTTGGAAAAGACCTTCAAGATCATCGAGTCCAACCTCAACCTAACCCTACTAACCTAACTCTAACAACCCACTGCTAAACCATGTCCCCGAGCACCACATCCAAATGATTTTTAAACACATTCGGGGATGGTGACTCAACCACTTCCCTGGCGAGTCTGTTCTGGTGCTTAACAACCCTTTCTGTAAAGAAGCTTTTCCTGATATCCAACTTAACCTTCCCTGGCACAACTTCAGGCCATTTCCCCTTGTCCTGTCACCTGTCACCGGTGAGAAGAGACCAACCCTACTAAACAATAAATGACAAAAGAGCAACAGTATAGTTCTGCTGCTGAATGCCATTTGTTACCTGTGGGTAGGTAAGTAGTGGCTTCAAAGAGAGGAAAAGTATTTCAGTTGCACATTTGAGTCTACAAGAAGTCTTTATAAACCAAAATGAAATTCCCTTTAACTACCAAAAGCTTCAATCTTTACTTCTTTGTCATTTCTAACTACTCAGTTTACTGTGGGGTTAGGCAGTTTGGGAATAATTTGCATGTATTTTCCTGCCTCCCACTGTGGAATAACTAAAAGGCTTAAAGAAGCAACATTTATTCTGTATTTACACTTAACTACCGTATCTCAAGCTCTCAAAATGGCATTTCTACAAGATTTTCTTTTTTCCCCAGGATGATTCTTTCTCCTTCAGTTTCTGATCTCCATCACACCATATCAAACCTCAGAGAATCATGGCTAAGCTATTTCAAAACTGCACACCAGAGATGAGACAACCCAGAAGTTCCTGAGATGCAAATCTGAGACACGGTCACAGCTCACACTACAGAGAACAACAGGTCCATATTCAGTATAGGTGTACTGAACATACACAAAATAGTAGAAAATAGGTAGTATTAATGACTATAAGTAAAAAATTATGATGATGACAATAATAATACCACCACCACCACAACCAGGCAGATTATTTGAGGGGATTATTATTGATCATTTCACTTCTCTGCCACAAGGTAGCAGGGCTTCTTTGAAGTTGAAAGCCTCTCTGTGTTGTGCTTATTCCCACTGGGCTAATCTCTCTGCAGATTGATACATGGGGAAGAAGAAGAGTAAGGAGAGAGTCCACATTTGAAATGGCCACAGCAGTGTCTGGAAGGGGCAGAGTTCCTGCAGAAGGGGTAATGTCTGGAATACTAAAATGCTCTTCTCAGGGACTTCAGCTGGACACACTCTGGTGACTTGCAAGCCTGACCATCACTCCTTTCTGCCTAAATAGCTGACAGCCTGCTTGAAGCCTAATATTATCCCCATTAGAAGACATTCCTCTATGCCAACCTTAAAGCACAGCTACTGGGATGAAGTACTCACTGAAATGTCTTAGCTCACCTGGAGTCACTTCAAATTGTAGTGGATCAGAAGTAGAGGAACTAGAGGCTTAGCAAATAATCCAGACTTGGAGTACCATAACTACTTTTTTTTCCTCTCGTTTTCCTTCAAAGGGAGAGTAGACTAGCAGCTTTGATGGACTTATTGTTCTGACCCTCAAAAAGCAATCATCTCTTCCACCCTCTTCTCCAAAGACCCTTACTAAGGTTACATAATCAAATTGTTAAATGCTGAGCATACCAGAAACAAAGGTTCTGCTCAGACACTTTTTGATTGCAATCTAAGGATGTGATTGTCACCATTTTGATTCAAGGCACACTACTTCATCCATTGAACAGGATGGCTGGTGTTCAATGAATGGGCAGCTCTCTGTTCAATACTTCTTTTTCACTTCCATTGGTCAGTGTGTGTCCTTAAGCATCATCTCTTGAGTACCTTATTAGCCTAATTGCAAGGACAAGGTGATTAATAAACTCATGGGCTTTTCTGTGGGCTCACTGTCTTTGGGTCTTCATACCTTGTAATATGAGCACATTTGCCGGAACTCGGATAGGATGGCTCCCATTTGGGGGATGAATGGGTAAAACTGTCAGAGATGTCACTAATACGGCACTATTTGACCCAGATGACAGCATTTAATTTGCAAACATTGCAAGATGCTAAAACTGGGGTGTTTGAATGGAAAGTCCTGGACATGTTTAACTGACTCATAGTGCCCATAAACAAAACCATCAACACAGCCATGAAATTCATGTAGGAAGGAAACCACATACATTTGTACTGTGTCCTGTGCATTCATGTATCTATTAATTATCTCACAGTCTGTCAAGGTTGGCATTCCTTTTGCAAAGGAAAAAGCCAAAACTGACAAAACAAATAGTGTTTCACTGGAAGCAAATGAGGAAATTTCATGTCAGGCAACCTGAGTAGCTCTTAAATAAACTTACAAATGAGGTTCTACCACAGTCATTTTCTTCAGATACCAGCTAATATATCCAGACACCCAGCGCTGGAAGGATGTGTTGTTTTGAGAAGCAGGTCATGTTTAATAACACCTTGCTACAAATACTTTATGACTTGGTCGGCTCCCATTTGAATATCTAAATCAGTGGCTAGGTTTTCCAGAAGAGCCATGGAAAATTGAATCTTCAACCGTTCTGATAATCTGACCTTAAATACTACTTAATGGACACACTGCATTGCTTTTGCAAATCTGTCCTTTTTGGAGGAAGTCTAAATGGAAAAAGACACCTCAATATAGGTTAACAGAAAGATTTTGAGGCAGAAAGAGCCAAAGGAGACAGGGCAGAATTGGATTCCAAAGCTTTATGTCTGTCTTTCCAATAAAAATAATTTAGTAAGTATTCTATATTTCAGGAAAGGGACACTTACCTTAAGGAATGTGGACAAGAATTATGTTTGTCACACACATGCAAAGGGAACCTTCCTCGCCCTCTTGGCCAGCACAACTACAGCCGCAGCACTGTTGGCTAATGCTTTTTGCCTGTTGTTTCAAGACTCCATATACAATTAATAGCTAGAGAGCAAAAAATGAGCCCTACAGCCTGAAGAAATTTGAAAGAAAACTGGAAATGTTGTTAACAGCATGACATTATGCTGACTCTATAAAAATAACTGTATCAGACACTTATGCTGAAGTTTAAAAAAAAATAAATAAAGACATACTAAAAAGATTCAGGTTTATAAAAAACAGAAAGAAGGGAAAGAGACACAGAGAGATTGTCACCTCCAGCTAATACAGCTATGATCCAACCATTATTTTTTATTGTTCCAGCTGAGAGGAACATCCCAGTCAGAAATTGTTTTGATTTAAAAATTTCATAAATATATTCAAAATTACATATTTTCCATAGTACCTCATCTTCTGCTGTGGGAGAATGATAAAAATAATGAGTGCTCTGTCCCTTCCTCCCCAAGTGCATTTGCAATTGTCACCAGGAAGTTGTCTCCATGCCAGAATTTATGGAAAATGGAGAATTTTAAGCAAGCTGGGCCAGTATTGTAGCAGTGAAGGGTTTAGGATGTCACCTTAGAAAGAGAAAGAAAAGTCCCTGAAATGGCGCTGGGGCTGCTTCAGTCATCTCCAATCCTTTGCACAATCTCCCCTCCCATCCCCTTCTTCACTTTTAATATTTTTTTGTGTAAAAGCAAATGTGGTGCTGAGGGACATGGCTTAGTCCCTCGCAGTGCTGGGTTAACAGTTGGACTCGATGATCTTAAAATTCTCTTCCAATCAAAATGATTCTGTGACAATTCAACCTGATGGATGCAGTCTCCAGATGCATTGACTCATACACAAATATTCACCTCACATAAAATTACCAGTACTATTAGCAATCCTCCCATCACACTTTCTATTGCTAAATACAGGACTGAGTGCATTGTTTGCTAAAGTAATAAAAACAGGACATAATAATTTTGTGATCTGCTGTGTATTGTTCCTATCTGGCCCACAGATAAAAGTATTACAGCAGCTCTTGGCATTGTCATTTTGATGGTTCAAAAGGATGAATTTTCCTTCAAGGAGATAAAAATGCACTTTATGGACATCCTTCTCTTTTGACCTGACTATATACTCTAAACTCCTTTGAATGCTTTGGCAAAGGCACTCTATGCATGAATAAACAAATGTGTAGCATGAAAAAGTTCAAAACTCACAGGAAAAACTCAGCAAAAACCTTATTTAGGTAATTTTTAATGAATAACAGCAACATGGGTTTGACTTCAAAGGTTTTACTCTTTGGTAAGGGTTTTTTTTGTGGGGGGAGGTGTTGAGGTGTTTATTTGTTCATTTTCTTCACAGATAAGTCTGCCAGCTTAAACTGTGTAGACCTGCAGGTAGGTTAAACAACTATCTCCTTGGGATGGAGGTACACTCTACAGGGATGTCCAACAACCTGTGAGAACCAGAAGAGGAACCCCTCCATTTGGTACCATTTGGACCTGACACCTTGACTGGTTGGAGTGTCCCGTTCCCCTGAGTACACCTTATGTCAGACTAAACCAATGGAGTGTGGGGAGAAGCTGGGACTTGCATATTTATGTTCTGTAGAACAGGACTTGATATCCAACCATGGTACCTGCCCTGCCACATTAATACATTTTAGATTGTGTGTCACTGAGAGGTGTGGGTCTGAGTGCCTACCCCACCTAATTTCGCAGAAAAATATAAAACATTTAAACAGCAGGAAAAGTTGCTTTGCATGTAGGCAGGCTACAAAACAGTGCATAAAATTAGAACTGACTTCCTAGAGACATAGTTTTCTTTAGAAAAGACATGCTGAGGAAAAAAAAGAACTGAGGCAGTAATAGGCAAGTTTTTCTTCAAGGCTATTACAGAGATGAAAAATATCCCTACTAAAATAAAGTCCTTTCCAACTTCATGGTTTTAAACTGCACGTAGCAGCAAGAGGAAATGCCTTTATTCCTCTTGCAAATCAACTCTGTAACTCCTTGAGAAAGAACTTCCAATGCTGCCAGACATTTTATTGTGTGGTTCAGGAACAATGAGACTTACTTAAAATGCAAATAGGCCTTTCCTTTCTTGGTCCAGAAACAATTCTCATTCTTGATGTCTGGTGATCAGAAGAGGATGAAACTTTCTGCCACCTGGCCACGAGAGGATTTTTTTTTGCCATGCACTTTTCACATATTCAGCAGCTTTGCTATAAATGTCTGTTCCTGAAAGGAAATATCCACCTCCATGCGTCTTAAAATATCATCTCAGGTTTTTGATCATCTAAATGTTAATTAAGATGATGGAAGACCATGATAAATAAACTAACAGCTAACTATTATGGAAAGAAAAGTCCCAGTCCTCTAAAAACCAAACACGATAAATTGTATCTAACATTCTTTACTCTAAACAAACTGCCACCCATATCTCCATTCCTACCCTTCTAGACAATTTTCTAGACTACTGAGGCTGTGCTTGTAGGTCTTTGCACTGTATTGCTTTGCTGAGAAGGAATATAGCTCCAAGACAGGCATAGGTTTGCCTAAGGGATGTGATGCCAAACCGCTCCAGAGATTATGATGGTACCAGAGCTGAACAGGGCAAGGAAACACAAATAAATTAAGCCTGGTATGGTGTCCCAAAGGAGGACAAGCGGAGATAAGGGCCGATCTTGGTCTCAGTAATATTAGTAAACAAAGTGTATTCAGTAAGTCTTCTTGAGATGAAGATGATGAAAGTCAGATTTCAAACAAGACTTCCATGTTGGCAGGCTCAGGTTATTTGAGTCTGTGCCCTTACATGAGTTGAAATTAAAAGCCATCCAGTTACAGTCTTTTTCTGTGTGTGTGTTTTGAGATGCTTTGAGAAAGGAGTGAAATTTTGTAGGCCCACTTATATGTGCCAAAACCTTGATCTTTCAAGGGCCTTGTACTATCATAGAGGAGTTGGAAAACAGACAAACAATATCGGAACAAAAGCTATGCTGCAAAATTAAGAGCAGGGCTCTGGACTTGCTGAAAATGTGAGAAAACAGTTACAGAACAAAAGAACAGTCTGCCCTCAGCAAAACAAGTTAATATCCTGCCTGTTGCTTACAGAACTCCATCATCAATGGGCTTGAAATGAAAGGCTGACAGAAGACTAGGACAATCAATTAGGACTATAACAGGTTTAGTTAAAAAAACCCTGATATGTAAATAGCCAGTTGCTCTCCAGCCTCTTGCTATTTCAAACTTACTGGGGTTTTTGGCTCTTTCCTCCTGTAGCAAAAATGCTCCCCGATCAGCACAGCCTGCAGCACCTGCAGCCTCCTAGATGACACAGTGATGTGTGACTTACCATGGCCACCATTCCTCTCCCTCCCTCTTTCATCCATTCCACAGTAGCTAATGATGGAGCTGGAAAGTGGAGCTACAAAAGATAACTACACGTCTCCATCTAAAAGTGGTCAGGATGTGGCCACACAAAGGCTTCTGCTCCAAAGCCATTTCTTCCCTTGGATCATACAGAGTTGAGGAGGACTTCATCAAAAGCTACAGGTGAAGGTGACAGCATGATTTGGTCAGACTTGGGATGATTCAGGGCACCACCATAAGTAACTGGACAGTTACACCTGTTTGGTGGGCTTTGTTTTCAGGGAAGTTATTTTTACAGTTAGTCACAATGTGTCGCTCCTTTACAGAATTTTACAATCACACTTCATAGGGGTTTCATGTTTTATTTCCACAGCAGTTTTGAAAACAAAAAAAAAATGAAATGCTAAATGTGGAAAAACATTCAAATAAAACCTCTCAACCCAAGTGCAAGGGTTTTTTTAATTTTTTTTTTTCCCAGAAATAGTTACATCATACAAGTTGGGCAAAACCCCACTTTTCTTTATTACAGTCATCTGCTCAAAGAGGTGATTTCAGCCTTCACTGTTAAAACCCAAGAGAATTTAGTACTTGACACATATCAGTGCTGGGCTAAAGCACACCTAACAAGGACACTTCAATATAGCATCAATTATTCTTTAAATTAATAAGAAAAACTTCTTTCAAATGACTGCACAGAAGTTTCTGCAGCTCAGCAATGTATGACTGGAAACTGAAAAAATAGGGACATGAAGCTGAAGTTTTACTTTGTTTATAAATATAAACAAATTGTTAAAACAAAAATTACCAAAAATCTGCTTTCTATGTTAAAAATTCATTCCCATGTTTCATGAAAAAAAGATCTGGAGCAGCACGCAAAGTCTAGCCAGACAGTTTCATGTGCCACAGATATTGGGCTATGAAAGACTGCTACACTAGTGAGAGGTGTAGCTAGGAAACGAGGCAATATGAGCACTGCAAATACAAGTTCCCTCCTCAGTACACCCAGTCCTCATTTGGAGGGTTCTTCCTGTGTTTAGAAAAAAAAAAAGATCTATAGCCTTTTTTTGTGATTGCTGAGGAAGGCAATCAGGAACATGCTGTCTATGACATTACAGTTCAGATGGGCTCAGGTATTATCTCAGCCATATGCCATTTCCTCTCTTGTTTAGGAAAGGGGAACTGTTGTGAAGAGTGGGGGAAACACAGCCTGGTGGGGTTGGAAAGGATGTCTCAAGATCATCCAGTCCAACCCCCCTGCTAAAGCAGGTTCACAAAGAGCAGGTTGCCCAGGATCAAATCCAGGAGGGTTTTGAATGTCTCCAAAGAAGACATAACCACATTTTTTTAAAAAAACCCCTATTTTTATCTCTTGCTTCCAACTGTTCTCTTACGCAGGAAATAACCTGTCTAAACAAAATATTTCAAGGTTTTCAAGATCAGTGCCAGCATGTTACAAAGGTAATCACAATTTTCAACTGCAGAGTGTGTCTTTAGAATTAGAAGTCAAGGAGAAGATCTATGTGTATGCAGCACCCTTCAGCACATAAGGTAAACTTATGTCAAAGAGGAAAAAAGTTATTGATTATGTATACCTAGAAAAGTAAAATTTAGGCAGAAGATGATTGCTGAAGTTGCATCTATTTGTATTCATATTACCAAGACAGAAAGAGAGCGAGCTGTAGGATCACTGCTTTCTGAGACATCCTTCTATATTAAGGACAGCAACAAGCAACCATGGGTATGCATTTTATTCTACATGGTGGCAACGCTCCATTTCTTGCAAAAGCATTTCTGCTAATTGCCTCATTTTATGGCTTCTGCAACTCATAGTAAGGTGAAGCTCCTAATAATTTCCCTAATAGATGATGTTTTTGTCAGCTATGTGGCAATGTCATTATCCCATAACAGTCATACTCTGGTAGACAAAGAGCCTAAACCAGAAAACAGTGTTTTTTTACTAGAAGGTGAGCTTCAAGAAGATGCATTTAATTTGCTTATCTGAAAACACCCGATGCCTCATAGAAGGTCAGGAAAAGTCCACAGCAAGACAAAATAAATCTTGTATTCTTCTGCATCCCTAGGTCTTAAACAAACCTTAAGCTTACCATTATGTTCTCCAATAGGGCTGATCTCAGAAGGAACGGCCACTACTGAGTCGTTTTACAATGTAGTTTTTGGGCAAAAATCATCTTGGCTAACATCACGTTAAAATACTGATTGTAGACATGCTGGATAATTTTTTTGTTTTCCAACTAATTAGGCAGCAAATGTTGGTCAGCATCTTTAAAGTCTCTTTTCACAGAGGCTTCATTGCAGTTTCATGTTAATAACAATTTCCCCCAAATTACAGTGAGCTTGAAAATTATCTAGTAACAAATGTGATGCATGCTTGATGCTGTTCAAGGACAAATTAGAATTTAAAATATATTTCCACCCTCTTTTCTCAGCTAAGCAGTTCCTGATTATCCAATTTACTGATAACATTCCTGACTCATCTCAGAGGAGGAAGCCCTCCCAGAGGATAAACAGACTAAATATTTGCTTTTCAATATTTGCTTAAAAGTATGTTTAACTCTTTATTACCAAAGAAAAACATTAATTTCATGCAAGGATAATGTGTGGCACTCTGTAGCTACTTTAGAGATGTGGGGCTGTGTGAATTGGATGATTTTTGTCATGCTTATTGAAAATAGACCTACTGATGGAGCACACCTAGACTGCATATACCATACATACTTCTACCTCTTTCCATCTGTTCCTTCCCACCTTATGTATTTTAATAGCCAAACTATCCACTTTCAGGAAATTATGCAAAGTCCAGATGACATTTCTATACCTGACTAGTCTATAGCTAACAGTTAACTGCATACTGTACAGTTTGATTAATGTAGCACTTAGCTTCCTCTTTCCAGAAGGCTTTTGTTTAGCTCTTGTTACAGGGCTCCTCTCAAACGCTGAAAGATTTAAGCTTATGGAGAGTAATTAACTCAAGAAAAAATCATAGAAGAAGCCAGGTTCAATTTCAAGCTAACAGATATGTTAAAATTATTATTTTGCATAAATTTTGTGCAGATGCATGTTAAAAAATACAATGCTTTTGTTTGCCCTAAACCCCAGCACAACAGGTCAGAGAGAACTGAAGTAATTCTTACACGGATTCTCAAAAGTGCTAGAAGATTTAGTGCCTAGAGCCATTCAGCATTGATTGGAGAGAGAACCTAAGCCTCCTAAATCATAGAATGTTTTGTGATGGAAGGGACCTCTAAAGGCCACCTAGTCCAACTCCCCTGCAGTGAGCAGGGACATCCGCAACTAGAGCAGGTTGCTCAGAGCCCCAGCCGACCTCACCTGGAATGTTTCCAGGGATAGAATATCAACCACGTCTCTGGGCCACCTGGTCCAGGGTCTCACCACCCTTATTGTAAAAATTTCTTCCTTCTCTCTAGTCTACATCTCTTATCCTTTAGTTTAAAACCATCACCCCTTGCCTGGCTGCAACAGGCCCTGCTAAAATGTCCCCAAATCCAAGAGTGCATTTACTGGAGGGAAGAAGAGAGACTGTGACACTATACCGGAAGTAAACTGCGCTAGGGGTTTATTATTGGATTTTTGCTTGCCTATTTATTTTCTACAGGTTTCTCTGGCTGGTACCTACCTAGTTTCCTGAGAAGGCAGTTATTGAGATATTTACCTCCAGAGCTGCAAAGGTCTGGAGAATCTGCATCCAAACCAGAAACTCAATCTCCCTGAGACCAACTATAAATATTTATATCTCAGGCACCTAAGCCAGCAATGACATGATTCAGAAGAAACTGGTTTGGGCTATTATTGGATGTTGCAGACCATGATTTTGATTCTTCTCAACATCTGTGGCCCTCTAGCATGTCTTTTTGAGCAAAGATACCCTAAACAGGTATGTCAATAAAAAAATTAAGGTCAAAATTAGGTGTCAGAGTTAAGGTTAAGCATGGAATGGAACTGCTAAGTACACTTTGGAAACGCAAAGAAACACACAGTGGTGTTATAAATGAGCAGCTATTTCTTTAAATTGACTTTCAAGTCAGCTATTTTTAAAAGCAAAGTGGCTTTCTTTTTTGCTATGCTACTTATATTTGACTTAGATGGGAATATATTAATTGCATGTAATATGCTTGGAATGTGTGGAAAATAACATTTTTTCCATGTGAGTCAGCAACAGGAAATGAGCTGCAAATGAGTAAAATGTTGAGAAGTCTACAAATGGAGGGTTTTTTTTTTTTAAATACACAATGTTTTTCAAGAGTAGACTACTGACATCATGGTTTCTTCCAGAGTAAAGCATCAGAGAGATAACTGATGACGCACCAAAGACTGAAGAAGAGCAAGAACCTGCTTCTTACCAGCACAGTTTAAGACTCTAATCTGACACAACATTATTTTAATGGTTTCTGTCTTTGCTGCTGGCAGGCAGCTTTATCTCCCCTTATTGCACATTGCCAGAGGTTACTATATTCTTGTTAAACACAAAAAATGGTAGGTAACATGAAGCAAGCTCAGAGGTGTTCTGACTTGATTATCTTTTCACAGTCATGTAAAATAAATAAACCAGTGTATTTGAAATATATCTAGTGATATATTCCACAAGATGCTTTGATTTTCAAAATTTCCCCTTGCCAGGGTTAGATATTAAAATGGTAATTAATACTACTAGTACAGCAGATAAAGGGGTTTCTGTACTGTGGGAGGATGCTCAAGAGTGGATATATTTAGGAGCATATGTAACCCACCATGAAACTGAAATCTCAGTCCTAAACTAGCCAATACTCGGACCTCACAGTGGCAGAAAGAAGTATAGAGTCTTCCCCAATATAGAATCAGAGAATCATAGAATATTTTGGGTTGGATGGGACCTTAAAGACCATTTAGTTGCAACCTTCCTGCTATGGGCAGGGACACCTCCCACTAGACCAGGTTGCTCAAAGTCCCAGCCAACATGGCCTTGAACACTTCCAGCGATGGAGCATCCACAGCTTCCCTGGGCAGCCTGTTCCAGTGTCTCACCACCCTCAGAGTGAAGAACAACTTCTTGATTTCTAATCTAAATTTTTTCTCTTCCAGTTTGAAGCGATTGCCCAATCTATCACTACATCCTATCACTACAAGCCCTTGTAAAAAGTCCCTCCCCAATATATTACAGATTTGCTCTGAAATTATGTGAATTATTACTGTTGACTTCAGTATTAGAACTGATGACTGTACGGGAGTATTTGATGCTGCAAGAAGGCCCCATTAGCATAAAATGGAACCTCCACACACTCCTCAGAGCTCACTTGATTCTGCAGTTTTCTCCCTTATCATTTGGGAGAAAACTACTGCCTCGATATCAAATTTTCCTTCTGTTTACTGAGGTGGAACTCTAGCCCCAGTCTAACACGGTAGGAATACTTCAACCTCTGTCTTCAATGTGAGGTATGAAGCACACTATTAATAAAGTTTTTTTTCTTCTTTGAAACCAAAACAATAAACAGAGTTTCCTTCCAATGTTGCATTGCACCCTTGGATGCATGTGAAGCATTTGAATGGCTAAATTTCTGTTATACTAATATTCTTCTGTATGATAAAACCAATTATTTGGCCTTTATCTTATGACTGTACTTGTGTCAAATGAACAAACAGGCACACGCATGCTGCATGCCAGCGGCAACATTTGGCTTGGCATGGCTGACCATCAAGGAGAGAGAATATTTTTTGTAAGATAAAGGTTTCGGTTCCTCTGCTTTAATTTTGCTGTGAAAAGGGTGTCATAGGGAGCCTGCTGCCTTTACTCTGAGTGTCTTGCTAACTCTGAAACTATAGAGAGATCCTGCCATGCAGAGACTGAAGTGCAAGCTGTACATCCAGGCCATGCACAGTTCATCGTGCTGCCCTGTAGCAAACAGAGATGCTTGGTTCATAGGTCAGAGAGCCATTTAAGGTGAACCTGGAATCATTCTTGGTAGCCAAACTGAAACCATCTAAAGTCAAGCCAGAATTTTCCTGGACTCTTTTCCCCAGGCTTCAAAACATAGATCTGTCTTTGCCTTTATTCTCATCAATAAGGAATTTTAAGCCATAGACTCATTACTCTCAAATGCCTCTGCCCATGAAAAACGCAAATAGAGAGAACAAATAGGCTCCATGTTGTGACTGCAAATTCAGAGTCCCTGCACAGAGTGAATTTTTTTCTGTCTGCCTTCAGGAGCAGACCTGACACCATTTCCAGAGAAGCTGCCTGTTTTGCTTCACCTTCCCCATAACCAACAGTTACCCAACTTATATGGATTAACTGAGCTGCAAACAGTAACACCCAGATCTCCCATGCTGCTTAAAATACAATACAGCAAAACCTGCCACGACTGCAGTACAGATCAAAGAGACGGGATTACTGGAACAGAGTAGATATCTGCCTAGGAGAATCAGGGCATCTGGACTTGAAGGCATTATAAGGTAAAACTCTTAACATCTTTTCTGCCTTACCTCCAAGCAAAGATGAGCTAGAGAAGGTCAGAGCAATTCACCTGACTCAGCCAGACAAAACAGGTCACATTAGCTTCTCCAGCAATTATGAAAGGCTTCTTTCTCTAATGAAGTGGCTAAGGTACAGAACAGAAAAGGGAAGCCCTCAGAGGACAGAGAAGAACAGAAAAAGTTCAGAGGGCAGGTGGGGTTAAAGCTGATGTTTTGAAGCTTATGACCATGCTTCAGAGTTTCCTATCCCTGGTAGGACAGAGATTGCCCAGCAAAGGAGAAGGGCATGGGTGTTTATGAACTGGAGCTACTCCCTGCGAAGTTTGCTGCCAGCAATAACCCATCTTGAGCAGAAGTGTTTTGAAGCGTTATTGCTGAGTTGTGCAGATTTGTGATGGTACTAATGTTCATACACTTTCATGAGAAGCTGCCAGAAATGCAAAGGACTTATATTTGCAGCATGTATTTGTGGTACTAAAGCTCTGATAGAACGCCCATCTGCATTACAGAAGGAGACAAGTTCTGGGCCTGCTTCCATACATGAAGTTATTTAAACTAACTACCTATCTTCAAGACTTCCTTCCAGTCTCTGGATTATGAACTTCCCTGATGTTGGTGTTTTACTCCTACACCCTTTGACTTGTTCTACCACTTAAGTAGAGAAAAAACCCCAACACTTAAAAAGACTGGAAAATAACACCAAAAATCTGGGATCAAAACTCCTCTGTTTCCCTGATTCAGAAGAGCACTGAGAGGATGAAATCAGGCCTCATGTGTTTCATTCTTTAATTTATGTAAGCAGGATTGTCTTGCATCGGATTTAATGTTCTGCAGACAGCTGCCTTTTCCAAAGCACACCAGTTCCCAGCACAAGTGGGGGACACTGAGCACCCTCACGTGGAAAAGGAGGTACCATTCTCTGAAAAAGGTTGAGCAATACTATTGGCATCTTTCAAGGACATACCATACAGTTATCCAAAAGGCAGAAATTTCCATGCCAAGGAACATAAGTTTCTTAAAGTAAGCTAGACAATTTACAGACAACAGTTTGTACTTAAAGACCTGCACCATTTCTACATAAAGCTAAACCAGTGTTTTACTCCTTGTCCTGCCTAAAAGCCTGGAAATTGTGTCACTCCCTTTCTCACTGGTACACTGCCACTGAATTTATCCCTGATCTACTGTGCTGGGACAACTAGACGATAAGTAACAAGACCAAATCATGGACTTAACAAGAGAGTGCAACAACATGAATTTCTAGGACCAGACTTCAGCGGTGACCATGCATGTTCTACACCTCCAGCCACCTGCCACCACTTCTTTCCTGACCTCATTGAACAGCCCCATAAATAATCTGCAGCATGGAGACTGACTCTTTAGGCCTTCACACCACACTGAAAATTACCTTACAAGCAGGAGTTGTTCTCTGCACACTGAAGAGAATAATAAACTATTAGCTCTGTTCTCTGTCTGTCATTCAGACTCTGTCAGTTACTTATCACATGGAGAGTTTCAGAGAGAAGACAGGGTGTGGGAACAGACACAAGGAGCAAGAGAGTTAGAATTACAGATGTGGAACAGAGTAAGGATAGCAGACATGAATTTGCCAGATGGATTTCTGCTGTTTCTAGTGTACAACTGAGTTTGTGCTTGGTGCTCTGTGTAACCAGAAGGAGAGAGGAATTTGACTCTAGCTGAAGCCCTCACATGTAAATTGTCACAGCAGTACATGTCTACAAGGCAAGAGATCTGTCAACAAATATAGAATTTGTATTAGCCTTTGTTTGCCCTGTCTGGACATAAGTCCAGGTTTTGCCTAAATATCCTCAGGTAGACATCTGGGCTCACATAAGTTATGGAAAGGACATTCTGCAGGTTCCAGCACCCACACAGATAGAAAAAAATTGTTTCTTACCAACAATCATGTGGTTGCAGACATCACAGAAGGTGGGTTTTTTGAAGATGTGCTCCTGGAAGATGTGAGTCTTGTTGTTTTCTGGCAGCTGCTGGGCTCTGGTGGGGGAGGACGCCTGGCTCTCTGAGCTGGGGAGCTGCCCAGTGCTTGTGCTCACCTCAGGCATCAAGTCTACTTGCAGTTTCACATCACTATTAGTCCTCTGGAAGAAATTGTCTGCACTTTTACTCCGCAAGCTTTTGGTCTTGAAGGAGAGTGATCGTTTCAGTTTCTGCAGCTGCAACAAATAAACCAGTTACAATTACTGCCTTTCCCTCAACAGCAAGCTCCTGGGTTCAGGGTATGCTTTTGAAAAGCAAACCCAGGAGCCAGTGGCAGCAGAACTTGAACCATCCACACAATAAAATGGACTTTAGAATTTAACCAGCAATGTCAGAGCAAAGAAAACAAATCCCAGTTGGAAAATAAGCTACCTATGCTTTCTGATAGACAATAAACTTGATAGCCCTAATGAATGCTTCTATTGGGCTTTTCTTGCAGGTATGAAAGCAAAGTGGTGCTGCAGATAGTTGTAGACATTGCAGAATAAAACCTTTGTATTCAAGCATGAGACAGCTTAGATTCATCATCACATGGTCCTTAAGCAGCCTGTAAAGCCATTTCAGGAACAGTTGTTCAATGGCAGTACAAGAGCAGTGAATTCTCTAAATACATTTGATATACTTAAATTTCTTGAATTTGGCACAGAGATGATATGCAGTTGTGACTGAGAAATTCTTGTTTTCTTGTAAAGGAAAGAAGGCTAAAGAACAGAAATGGTATAATTAACTAGCCAATTGATCGCTAATGCAATAATGAATACTGTTTAGCACACATTCACATATATTTTTGCATATTGTATTGTGTATTGATTGTCAGACTATTAAGTACCACAATAAGGCATTATCAACTTAAATTTGTTAACTCAAACTCCTTCCCTGTAAACTGGCTTGTACCTCATCAGACCTCCTTTCATCCTTCTCCCTCCAAATTTTACATAAGGCTGAGAAGGGCACTAGGTGAGGCACAGAAGCTCTCAGGACATCAGCTACACAAAACTGCAGGTTTGCCAGCCTCCGATGGCCCACAGGAAGAGCCCAGGTAAAAGGAAAGCCAGCTCTGTGTTCACTCCACGTTGGCCGTCTCTGAAGTGTGATACCTCTGTATCACCTTTCAGACAGCATTATTCCAACCACTGCAAAATCATTTCAACCGCTGCTGCAATTCTCTGGGTGAATATGATGTAACAACTGAAATTTTCCATGCCGCTCAGGCTGTCTGTGGTAAGCAGCAGGACTGGTTTATATTAGAAACTGTTTATGTTAGAGGCAACAATGATTGGGAATCATAATTCACCCTAGCATAAAGGGAAGGAGTTCACATACTTTCCCAAAAAAGCATGGCACTGGTCTGTCACACTGACTTAGTGGCCTTAGATCACTTGCTCTCCCTAGATTCTATTCCTGATCCATCCCTCATGGGATCCTGATCCATCCCATAAAAAGGGATCTTCTTGATGCTTGTGAATATCTAAAGAGCTGGGGTCAAGAGGATGGGGCCAGCCTCTTTTCAGTGGTGCCCAGTGACAGGACAAGGGGCAATGGACACAGACTGGAACTGGGAAGTTCCATCTGCATGTAAGGAAAAATTTCTTTCCTGTGAGAGTGCCAGCACCCTGGATGAGGCTGCCCAGAGAGGTTGTGGAGTCTCCTTCAAAATTTAAAATGCACCAGGACAATGCAATGCTGGACAACCTGCTCTGGGTGAACCTGATGGAGCAGAGGGGCTGGACGAGATATCTCCAGAGGTCCCTTCCAACCCCTACCAGTCTGTGATTCTGTGATTTTTTAATGGTGCATCTGAAAGCACGCTGTTGGAGCAGAGCCTCAAGACATCCTGGGCGTAAGCCTCTCTCTCACATTCAGACATAAGCAGCTTGCTCTTAGAGAAGGAAGACACTCCAGCTCTAATCCCCAGATTTTACAATAAAATCCCAGAGTCCAATAGACAGGCAAAGAAGTGCCATGCCTCTGGTTAATGATGTTCAGGTTTAATACATGGAAGCAAACCACATTCTGCTCCTTGAGTTGTTTCTCCGCAGTGACTTTGGGAGTAGGGAGCGATCAGAGCCAGGGACCCATTCCACATGCACCACTCTCAGGACTCTCTCTGGGTTTATGGGTGGAGCCCTGAATCCAAATAAAGAAAATACTCACCTGTTTGTAAGAAACTCTCAGTCTCTGGGGGGAACATGTAAATAAGAGCAATTAAGTCATTAAATACCAACTACGAGGTAAGAGAAGTTTCTGGTTTCTGAAGCTTTTCCATCTGAAGCCTAAGTCATGGACTATCTGAGACCAAAACTCACTATACAGCTGCACCAACAAAATGTGAGATATTCCCTCTTCTGCTTGGATGTCAAGTCACCATCTCCTGAAATCACGGAGGTTACTCAGGACTGAGATTACTTCTTCGCTCCCGTGACAGCCAGGAACTCTGTAATAATTCACCCCCTTCCTCCTGAAATGCTTCTCACTCAAGTCAGACCTAATTAGCGTAGCAAAACACAGAGAATTACACCACCGAAAGGTGACTGAAATGGCATTCATTATTGATTTGCCATCCATTTCAACAGGGCCACATGAAGTTAATTAAATTTCAAAATGCTACTTTTGCCACAGAAAGAAAACTAAGCTGTGCAATACAGTGTTTTATCATTAAACAACTGTCCTGCTAGTTTGGACAGGGTATGTATGTGGTATATTTTAAGGAGCTCTGCATTTACTACCCTCATCCTGTTCTCCTATGCACAGTCATTTTTCCAGTCAGGGGATGTACCTGCAGCCTGTGCTTTGTTAATGTGCCTAAATGATTTCCAGACAAGGTGGGCATCCTTGTCATTACCAAAATGCAGATTTCATACTCGCTTGCATTCAGGCTAACCTACACGTTCGACTTGCATTGGCTAAAACAGCAATGAAAGTCTGAAAGTCTGCGGCTGTTATATCCAAAATCGGTTATATGTGTACAGAAGCAATATTTAGCATCTTTCACAGTTAATTATACTCTCTGCTCAGTGCTGGTAAAAAGTGTTTCACACCCATCTTGCCTAAGTGAGATTATACAGGGCAATAGAAGATTGGCATCAGAATTAAAAATTGGATCCAACTTTCTTATACTAAGCCCATGAGAGAGTTTGAAATAGGGTACTGGTATGTCATTGTTTACTCAGAAAAAGTCAGCCCAAGTCAGGGCAAGGCCAGGTTGTACAGAGAGTATAAACAGTAAAACCATAAAAGCTGAAGTGATTATTATGCTGCAGTCAAGTAAGCATCATTTCCCTTATGTAAATGTCACCATCTCATTTTGAAGTTTGGTATGGCCTAACCCTGTTCTTTTCTTGGAAGATTTCAACTATAAGTAAATACAAGCATGTAATATATGCCTGATTTTGATCTGCCATAAGCTGATTTAATACACTTGTGATGCCACTGGCTCCTAATAGAGCTGCGGCTGCATTCAGCTGAGGCAGGAATCATCGCTTTCAATAGAGATGAACGTATGCAAATTTTACTACTGATCATTTCTTGCCACAGAATGAATGAGTCTAAACTTAAATCTGAGGAGGAAACACTCCTAAACTTTGCAAAAAACTGTGACTAGAGTTGTTCTGCACCCAATACTTCAGCACTTCAGTGAAAAATCATATATTTGCACTGAAAAAACCCACTAAAACAAACACAAATAAGGCTTTAAGAACATCCTAAGCCTATCACATTTTCTCTTCTGTGAGGAAAACTACAAATTAGCTTTCATTTCAATAAAATAACAATAAAATTCCTGCAGGCACTAGAGTTTTACTACACTTGTGATAGCATCATGAGACTTCACAACACTGACACTCAGAAAAATAAATCCTTGATTTCAAATCCAGGCCGTTCCTGTGGTTTGAAATTAGAGTTGGGGAAAAAAGTTTGTTAAAAGCATTTTATCAGTCACACAGGCTGTCATTGACTGTGTCAGTGCACACCCTGTCACCACCTTCCTCCAAGTTACTGAATGTTCGACCCTCAAGGGTTCAGGAAGCTCTGATGAACTACAGTTTATCAGCACCTTCTCTATTCCTAATTCCCCTGTACAGAAACAATTTAGATAATCTAACCAGGAAACAGGAGACAGCAAAAGGACAGCTACTCAAATTCATTCCTAGTGTTAACTTGGTGCTACTTCTTTGGATGTGAATGGAAACTGCCTTTGTCCTCTCTAAGACTTGATTTGACTTAAGCATTGGAAGCACACAAATCCTTTCTACAATTTTGGTTGAAGAACTTCCCAAATCAAACTAAAATGCTAGAAGAGGTATTCCGTATGCCATAATCATTTCTCTAGCACAACTTTTTCATCACACTTTCTTACCATTCAAAGCTCAGGGAAAGCCTCAGTCCCTACACACCCTACACACAAATGTTTCATTCCCCTTCCTGAAGCTCCCTCCTTAGTGATCTCAGAGTGAATAGTGGTTACTAGGAGCACAAACTGTATATCCTACTCTATTTGCTTGGGCCATCAGCTTTGGTATTCAGAGCAACCCTCATGCAGTCTGCCCACGTCAGCTTGTTACCCGACATGGAATCACAGAAACATTTTGGTTGGAAGAGACTGTTAAGATCATCAAGTCCAACTGTTAATCTGTAACCTAACTGTTAACTCCAGCACAGCCAAGTCCACCACTAAACCATGTACCTCAGAACCACATCTACTACACGCTTAGTCGTGTTCCCTTCTCAGCCACTGCTAACTATTCTTGCCAGCTGCAGAGGCTCCTGTGCAGCGTGAGGCCAACAGGGAGATTATTTTTATACATTTCCACTCCTAACTATATTTCAGGAGAAATGAACAAATGAACCAGGCTTATCAACTGTACTTTACTGACAGACTGTATAACCAAGCCCTCATTTTCAGTCATCAGCTGTTTGCAGTATTGCTACTGTGCTAGCAAAAAAAAAAAAAAAAAAAAAGATACTGCTTGCTCTTCTCTATTCCTTTCTTTATGCTGGTGTTAACAATATTGTTAGATGGATTGCAAATAATACAGGGTATTAACAGGGTTGGAATGAGCCATCAAGCCAGTTTGATTCCTTCAATCCTTATAAAACATAGCTATTTTCTTCAGCTGTGTGGACTGATTTCACTCAGCTGTGAGACAAACATCCGCCTTCTGTAAAGAACCATTTCTTTTTCCTTTCAGCTTCTTAGAGCACGTTTCCAAATGAGTTGACTCTGATACTGTTATAAAAGAAGGACTTAATCGCATAATGTCCAAATGATGTTGTGTAGATTCACTAGAGAGCATATCAGGTACATGGCATGTTACCAAAAGGGACTCAGACCAAAAGCCTTTCAATAAAGGGAAAGAACAAAAGTCTTGATGAATGGCATCTATTCTACTGAGCAAGGTCCATTTTCAGGGTCAAGGAGCATTCAATTTGTATTCACAATCCTCAGAACATACTGCAGATGTTAACAAGGTTTGCTGAAGGACTGGATGTTACTGGGCTGTAAGCTGTCCTGGTGGCATGGCTGGACTTCAGCTTGCTATGCTGACAAAGAGCAAACAAGGAACCAGCTCAAACAGGAGTGCTTATTTTTTATGAGCATGAAAACTAATGATTTTCTTCTTAAAAATGAGGAATACAGAAGTCAGTGATCTTTGAGCACAGACAAGGGTGGTTTGGCTTTTTTTTCTGGATTTGATTTGAAAATGCACTGTCTTGGCATTTTAATGAGATTATGACATGCCCAAAGCCATTACGCAATTTCATAAATAATATGTGTGTTTGCCTACTGATGAGAGAAGTACCATGTCCTATAGCATTAGCAAGATAAAAGGATATTTCAAGCACTTACGGGGGTGATATTGTTTATTGGAAAAGCATCCGTGATCAAATTTTTGAGCAAAGCTGATTCCTTTTTTATCACCTTCCTTCTAAATAATAAATAGCACAAATACTCCACTAGTACAAATTGAATTAGCTAAACTGATTTCAATTGTAGCTGATTTATACAGTCTGAGAATCTGTCCCTCTCATGTATTTGTGTCTGCCCTAGCCAGCTCTCTTGGAAACTGTAGCCTTTTAATCCACTGCAGACAAAGAGGGAGTGTTCGTTATTGCAGAATCTGCTACATATTATATTTGTGTGTTTTCCCAAACAGATTGCCTAGCTGGCATTGGAATAAATACATTTGTTATAGTTGTAAAAAAATAAATAAATCAAACCGCCTGCTTGAATATTTTGTGGGACTAGTCAAAGGGGATAAATTTTTTGGAATACCTAAGGATAATTAGTGATTTATTTAGTACCTCCAACTACTCTGGTTGGCTCTTGCTGCTCTGATCTTGCTGCACCTTCAGATTCTCCTCCCTGCCCTATATTGGTTCTGAAACTCACTCACTGATCCTCAGACCTGTTTAGGATACAAACCTTTTCAGGCAGGGCTCTTTCTGCCATTCTGTTTCACATGTAAAGTCCTAACTACAATGAAATGCTCTGATTGACATGGCAGAATGTAGCAGCAAAAATCCCCCAAAGAGCCTCAGGGTTTGGAAGTACAAAATCTGAAGGGATGCTCGCTTGTCACTGCTCCCACAAATGTCACTGTGAATCACACGTTCTCAGTCCTCTCCTGGCGTACTACATCCTTGGTGGCTCTGCATTTGCATCTCTAATTGTCCGACCTCTAAATTACCAAGAGGTGCTGTCTGTACATGGAGCCAAACAGTGTCTTTGCTTAGAAGACCTGTTCATTCTGCACCACTCTCTGGATTGGTTTAAACCAAGCTGAAAAATTCATCTAGTTTCCAATAAATTTCTCCTGCAGTTGGTTTGAAATTATCCTACAGTTTTAGGTATATCTTCTTCTAATATTGAAAGAAACTGAGATTAGCAAATACATGAGACAAACTTGAAATAAAGTGATGGAAGTTTTAAGACCTGAAAATATGAAAACGTCTCCCTAGAGCTCCACATTCCTTTATATATCTTCAAAATTCAGCATAAGATGTGACAGGACAAAATAATGCAGTCCAAAGAGTGCTAGATTTGAGACAACACAAACAGTTTAATAACTGTAACAATTGTCATCACATCTCAGGTAAATAATTTTCTGTCTCCATTATGTTCAGAACTCTCTACTTAGGCTTAAGGCATAAAAAGAGTAAACTCCGCATTAGATGTTCTACAACTGTTACTTACCCTGAGCTCACATTACCTTTCCTGCCAAATATATTTTCATATTAACTTCAAAAGACTCACAGTCATTTAAACAGTTTAAAACAGCTGGTAAAAATCAGGGAACATATGCAAAATAAGTACAACAGTATTTGTATGCATGTCAAATTCAGAAAATTTTAAGTCTTTTTTATCCAAACTAAGTAAAACCAACCCCCCAACACATTTAATAAATTTATTTATTTATCCAAAACTGTCAACTTTTACATCTAACAACATTTTTGCCGTTCTGTTTTTGAACGTGTGTATTCCTCTGTTTTCTTTTAATCAGGCTATATTAGAAAGAGTAATCTAGAATGAAAAAAGCTAATGTTGCATTTCTCTTCCTGAGAGATCTAGTCTCTGTTAGTATTTCTTCAAACTTCCTGAGAGGTTTGACTCAGGTTCAGCTTGGGGAAAATGACTGCAATATCCAATATCCCTCAGCCATGGTTTGTGTTCAGCCTGCTTCTAGCAGAGAGGAAAAACAGTGAATCTTTCTCAGATTTTCAGCATTTCAAGCTAAAAACTCACAAGCTCTTCCAGAGAAGCTCTAATGTATCATTCTAAAATTTCTAATCCAATTCATGAAAATGGGATTAACAGACCCAAAGTAAGATCTGCTGGGTTCATTGTGTTGAACTCAGAGATCATCAGTTCTCCCTCCACCAATTCTCCCTCCTTTGTGAACATGTGCATAAATCAAAACACATTAAAAATTAAACTAAGCAACACTTCAGCCATGACCAAAGCCTGTTGCTTGTTTTATATCAGGGTTGGAAAATGTTTTGTCCCTTGGATCTCCTCTCCTGTCTTACCTAGCAAAAGAAGAGCTGCTCTTCTCAGGAGCAGAGGGAAAGATGACAAATCCCATATAAGTATCCAGGATTATATTCCTCCTGCTGCTAAACAGCTGTTCTGACATGGTTGGCACCAGCTGCAGGAGATCTTTATAGTTCAGGTTATGAAAGGTGGCTGGTGGAATAACCAGCTGCAAACCATTGTGTGCCTTCTGCCCCTCTTTCATGGTCTGGCAACTGAATTGTCTCCTTTCTTTCCTTCTGAAACCAACAGGAAAGCTCATGAAAAAATAAACCAAGAGATTGCTAGGAACAGTCCTTCCTTTTAAAAAAAATATCTCCCTGTACTTCTAGTTTCAAGATGGGTACCTCTTTACAACATCTTGTTTTGTACTTGGGGTTTCACCTCAGGCATCTGGTTGCTAAGCAGCCAGTCATATCCATACTTTATCCCCATTACAATGAGGCATATGTGGTTATCTCTCACCTCTTGACATAGACGGAATTTGGACTGTTATCTCTGAGGTCCCTTCTGGGAATCCCTCCTTTTCCTGTCCTGTTTGGATAGCTCTTTTCCATTTCAGCTTCTAAATGGAACAGTGATTTCCCTTTGGTAACTCCTGATTTAGTCATTTACTAATCTTTGCTGCAATCAAAGCGGCCCAATGAAATTCGGAGATTAGAAGGCTGGATTTCAGAGTAATGTACATCCAGGCAGCCCTGCTGATGGAAAAAAATGCTATACTGGTACCTACCTGCTAAGGTCTTCAAGAATAATAATAGGGCCTGAGTTTTGCTTCTTTTCCTTCTCATGAATAATCTGCAGTGGATGTGATTACAAATGTAAGATTAATCATCCTTGATTGCATTTTGTGTCTGTCCATCTATGAAGCACGCATCATTGTTTTCCACTATTGATCTGACAAGAAATTAAAGCTCAGTATGATCCCTTTGGACGTTAAAAAGAACAAAACAGCATTATGCTAAAATGTGCTGATCTACCTATAACAATAGTTTCCACTTATTTATTTTTCCCTTTTTTTTTTTTTTTGTTTTGTTTTTAACAGAGCTGTTTTATAATACTTTAAATGGTAGTATCTCTCCTGAAGCATATATGGAAATACATCTGTCAGGGAGGCTGATACTAACTGAGGGCAAATTAACATCAGCACCAGATACCACATACTGTATAATCACATTTGTGATGTCTTAAAAGACTGAAATCTACAGGGAGTTGTTATAGTTAATATTCTGCCAGTGTTTCCATTCCTATTTCTGGGGTTCCAAACTTAGGTCATTAAAATTGCTTTGCAATGAAAACATGTAAGTGCCCAGCTCTACAACAAAGTTATTGTCGCTGGGCCAAATCTTAAGGCTTTTTCTTACTGCTAACTCCCGCTGACTTCAGCAAGCATGTTTCCTGAGTCAGTGCTTGGGCTTTGGCTGGGTGGTTGTTTTTTATGTTTTTAATTTAAAATTTATTTTACTGTTTCACACTGTGCATTAAAAATCAAAGGTTTTCTGCATGCAGCATGAAAAAACACCTGGCCACATTTAGCATGCTGAGATCTGGCTGACTTTACTCAACCCTTCTCAGTTCCCTCCTCTATTTTTAAACCACCTCTGTCAATCTCTGCTCCTCCACAACCAAATATCGCTAGATCCAGGGCGACACCTGTGTTTCTTCCTTCCTTTGTCTTTCCTAGACACTTGTTTCAAATTCATACTTCATGTGAATTAACACTGCCCAAACTCCTTGCTTAGCTGGGTAGGAAGATGGGGTAGGAAGTTGTGCCAGGAACTTGTGCCTTACAGAATATTAGCAGTGTTTATGGTTCACTTCCAATTTTTCTTTTTCACAGTTTCCTTCCCTTTCTTGCGCATATTTTTGCAATCTCGTAGTGAATTTGCTGCTTTACATTTTTTTTTCATCCCTCCCAAAGATTGAGAATGTCCCATCCTGTGAACGCTGCTTCTTGATAGACATTTTGGAGGCCAGGACATGCAGCCACCCTGGCACTGCTTGTTCAGACACCAAAAGTCCAACAGGACCCATATGTTGCTGCCCTGGTCTAAAGCTCTGGATACCTGGGGGAAGAGCTGCCAGCACAGGTCAAGCAAAGATAGTTAATTCCTCTGGGCTTCGCCATGCTTCACCTGGGTACCCACTGAGTTTTATTCATCTTCTATTTCCGTTTCTGATGTCCTACAGCAGCTACCAGATACATAATGAATGCTGTGTCAATTCAAATTTTTTCCTACCTCAATAACGTCTTCCTTGTTGTCCTTTATGCATCCAGTTACTTTACTGTTCATCATGGCAGAGATCTGTTTCTTTCCAGACTTTAAAGCTCTTCTCAAAGTGCTATTTATGGCATGTTTTTATCCCTTTCAACACATCTAACCAAACTGATTTCATTCTATGACTGGGTGACCCCTCTGGTAGACGAGGGGAAGGCTGTTGATGTGGTCTACCTAGACTTCAGCAAAGCCTTTGACAGCATTCTCCTTGGAAAGGCTGGCAGCCCATGGGTTGTTCAGATGCACCCTCCACTGGGTTAAAAACTGGCTGGATGACCAGGTACAGAGAGCGGTTGTGAATGGTGCCGCATCCAGCTGGTGTCCAGTGACCAGTGGTGTCCCCCAGGGTTCAGTACTGGGCCCAGTTCTATTCAACATCTTTATTGATGACCTGGATGAGGGGATCGAGTGTAAATTTTCAGATGACTAATTTCCATTAGTAAATTTTCAGATGACACTAAGCTGGGGGCGAGTGTCGATCTACTGGAGGATCAGAAGATGCTGCACAGGGACCTGGACGGGCTGAGTCAATGGGCTGAGGCCAATAATATGAGGTTTAATAAGACCAAGTGTAGGGTCCTGTACTTTGGCCACAGTAACCCCCTGCAGTGCTACAGACTGGGGGATGAGGGTCTGGAGAGCAGCCTGGCAGAGAGGGACCTGGGAGTATTGGTTGATTACTGGCTGAACATGAGTCAGCAGTGTGCCCAGGTGGCACAGAAGGCCAATGGCATATTGGCTTCTATCAGGAATAGTGTGGCCAGTGGGTCTAGGGATGTAATTCTCCCCCTGTACTCAGCACTGGTGAGGCCTCACCTTGAGTAGTGGGTGCAGTTCTGGGCCCCTCACTTCAGGAAGGATATTGAGGTGCTGGAATAGGTCCAGAGGAGAACAATGAGGCTGGTGAAGGGACTGGAGGGAAAAGTCTTATGAGAGGCTGAGGAAGCTGGGGCTGTTCAGCTTGGAGGAGATTCAGGGGGGGACCTGAGTCATTCTCTACAACTATCTGAAAGGAAGTTGTAGTCAGGTGGGGGTCAGGCTCTTCTCCCAGGCAACTAGTGACGGGAGGAGAGGACGTGGCCTGAAGCTGTGCCAGGGGAGGTTTAGGCTGGATATTAGGAAGCACTTCCTCAAGGAAAGGGTCATTAGACACTGGAATAGACTGGCCAGGGAGGTGGTGGAGTTGCCATTCTTGGAGGTGTTTAAGGAAGGATTGGATGTGGTGCTTAGTGATGTGGTCTAGCTGAAGTCATAGTGTTGGGTCATAGGCTGGACTTCATGATCTTGGAGGTCTAATCCAGCCTCAGAAAATCTGTGATTCTGTATTTTACTGAGAAATCCACACTGCAGTGGAGAAACCAGTGACACAGATGATACTATTAAACTCCCCATACTGATGGGCTTAATTTGACAAAACAGTTTATGTCCCTGCTTCACATTCAGGGCAGTCTAGAAGTTCATGGAAAGTTACATATTTTTGTGCCTGTCATTTGCTGCTTGGGGCATTAAAAATGATATATTTGAAGGAGAATGAGTATCAGGAAGTAAGAGTAAAAGCAAAGGAAGTGAGGAGTGGCCAGTTTAAAGACTCTGAGATTTGGCATAATGTAAAAAGCCAAAATGCAATGACCTGAGTGTTGATTTCTTTCAAAGCAGCTGTTGTCCTGGGTTGGGAAGAGGGAAGGCGGGAGAAGCAAATAGGCAGCAGAGAGTCCCTCTGATAGGCAAGAGCAATTCCACTTGCAGGACTTAATGAGCAGAAGAGTCATTGTTTACCCTAGTAGTGGGCAGCACTGGAGAAGAGAAGCTCTTGAAATAAGACTTCAGACATTTGTGATGATGCCATTAAAGTCTGTCCAGTCTTCAGTCCTGACTTTGAAGATGTTTGATAGTTTGAAGCAGTTGTCTGATACCTGTAAGGATTTACAAAGGTGGGGGGAGGGGCAAAGAAAGAGAGGTTCACAAATTCTATTTGTGACATTTTATATCAAAATGTCAAGTGCTAAAGCTCTGGAAATATTGCTTACATGGTGGATGCAATACCACATAATTGAAGCCACTGGAGAGTTAAGGAAACCTGTACTTTCTAGCCTTTATTTATTAAAAAATAAAACTTTGGCAACACTGTATGTATTGCTGAATACACATAGCACTAAATCTCAGTGCAAAGTGCTGAGGGTTCAAGGATTGAGCAGAGATGCTCCCTATGGTACCATTCTGGCTGATCTCAGAGGTTATCCTTTGATGGCCTTTACTTAACTTTACATCCATTCTGTAATTTTCTGAATTCCTGGGGATAAAGACTGATGCAATTTTGTTCTGAAACCAGGAAATATATGCATTTAGTTGCTACATGTGGAAAAAATGGGTAATATATTTATTTCTACCGCTGAGGAAATGTGCATTGTGAAGTGTTGAAATGCTTAAGCCAAGAAGCTTGAAAGGGTCCTAGTTCAGCAAACTTTGAGGTATTGTGTTCACCCTTGGATTGTTTTGGGGGTAGGACAATTAGTCAACAGCAGGCTGGCTTTATTCCTCATGTGGTACATTTCCATGCAAGCAACACTGTCAATGTATCGGGCTGGCCACGGCTGATGTTTGTGTTGCTGTCCCTTATGCTGCTAACAGCTGTAACAGGAGCAATTGTGTTCCTACACAACAGTCACATCTGTCCTTTGAGAAAATTCCTATGGGTGAAGGAGTTTCCTAAGGGCAGCAGAGTTTCTATACTCATTATTTTCTCACCTCTACGGCTGTGGTGTCAAAATCAAGTGCCATCATCAGGATAATTTTTGTAGATGAAGACAAATCAAAAGTTCCTTCACTAAGGTCAGTATTTGTCTCTTCTGATTTTAATCTCTGACCCAGAGATGAAGGAGTCTTTTCCTTTCGCAGCTCTTTGGGACCCCACAGAAATACACCCACATTTCTATAAAATTACATCTGAGACATTCTGGTCTGGAAGTTGGTGCTGGAGGCTCCCCACCCACCTGTCTTTCCCCAGGTCTTAACTCTTAGCTCTGCATCACTGTTAGAGAGAAACTCCCCTCCAGAAATGTTGCTGGGCTGTCCGCAGGAATATTATTCAAAAGAAACAGCCATGTGGGACATGCTTTCCTAATAGTGGAGGAAAGCCTACTTGCATCTACTACGTGAGAAAGATCATTCAAGAACGGTTCATTCATGTGTGATGTTGCCCCCTGTAATTCCGCCAAGGCTGAGGAGCTCAGGGAGATCTGCTGGCAACAGTGCCATGGGTCTTTCATCCACCCAATTTTTCCGAGATGCTGGAGGTCAGAGAGGAGTGGATATGTAATTTGCTTGTTGAAACCACTTCTTCTGCCTTCTTTTGTATAACTAGTGAGTTTTCACAATGCATACTAAACTTCCAGAGACAAAATATCAATACCGCGTAATTTAAATGGGAGAACTGAGCCTCCTCGCTCTGCAGTTTGCATTATGCAAAAGTCTGAGATAAAGAGGGTAAGAGCACATGTTGCAGACTCACTCCTTTGGAAGCTCGTCAGCATGACAAATCACCCGGTGTACAGTGCAATTTACAATGAGCCTTCCAAGTTGTTTACTTTTATATAATTACACAGCATGGGCTTTTTTTTTTTTTTTTTCTTTTAAAGGCAATACTGTGCGAGGCAGTTTTACTTCTTTGAATTTTAATTTTACCAGCATTTTTTTTTCACCAGTGCATATATTGGATGAAAAAACGTATGTTTCTTCTTTGTCAAAGTAATGTAGGTGTGTTCATTATAGCAACCGAGAGAATTATGCACAGTTGTTTGGTTTTTTTTCCTCTCAGGTTAAATATTTAATTGCTTTGATTTTTGCTTTGTTCATATCCCAGAAAAAAAATGATGATAGTACAAGCAAGTTCCTTTAAACATTCTTTTCCATATAGTGTGTGCTTTTGTACACCTTGCACAACTTGCCTTATGCTAATCCTGTTGTTATAGGACAGCATTCTCCTTAGAGATGCCACCTCCTAAGGTGTTAAGGGGTGCGTGTATATGGAAGTGTGTCTATATATTTATATGTATATGTGTGTGTGTATTTGTGTGTATAAATATACACACACATATATTAAAAAAAAAAAAACCAAAAACAAAAACAACTTTCATTTTAGCTTTGAAAGTGCTTTGTTTTCTTTCAGCTCCAGCAAACTGGACTGAATTGTAACTATAGTGAATGCACTTGTATAGCACCTTCCCTCAGGTATCTAAAACAATTTTCTCAGCAGTGCTAAATGCGGAACTTTCCCTATACGTTTGCAAACTAGAATACTGTTATATGTGCTTTAGAGTAGAAAAAATTACAAAAAATGTTGAAAACAACATACTGTTTGGAAGAAAAAGGGGTAAGATTTTAAGCTTTTGGTTTTAAATATTGTTGTGTAGTCATACAATCATACTTTTCTGGGAGAGAGGAGTCTTTGCTAGTTACAAGATGCAACTTTAATGTGCCAAAATAGTAATAGATATTTTTGAACAAACATGGTATATGTTCCTTACTTGACTCCTGACCCGTTGTGGCTTAACTGGTCAGTGTGTACTCCAGCTTCTGAAAAAATGTTTTAAAAGTCAATTCAGCAAGGAGAGTGGGAGAAAATAGCTCTGGTTTTCAATGCTTGTTCACTCTGGTGGCATAACCTCTGGCCAAGGCAAACAGAGGTGCTACTGTGATGAAAACGAGTGAAGTCTGCTCATCCGTTATGCCTAGTGTGAAGATTTGAATATTTGATGGTTAAGGACAGGATTTTGATGGTTAAGGACAGGATATTTGCTTCCCAAAATTTGGTGTCCCCCCAGTTTGCAGTATGAACTTTCTGAATGGTTAACAAACAAAGGGAGTGCATAATCATATTAACTATCCTTTTGTCATTCCACGGTGGTTGTGTTCCTAATAAACTGGAAAAATGAAAGCTGACTACAGGAAGGTTGGTGGCCAGGCTAATACACACTGTAGTGGAGTCATTTAAAAATAATCCAAGCAAAGTAAGGAGATTTATATAAAAGTACATTTCCATTACTTGTGCCTCTGGCACACTAATGTCTCATCCAGCATAGCAAAAACCCAGCAATATTCTTGTTCCTTTTTGTAATATCCCTAGCCTTTAGTATTACTTGCCTTTGTTAATTTTTGAAAGATGAATTGTTAATTAAGAGACATAATTTACTCAAATGCAAGTATTAACTGAAAAGGGCTTGTAGAACATAACAGGAGTCTTGTGATTTTTTTTTTTTTTTAATAATGCATAATTTTTGAACATATCAATATATTCACTTAACATTTTGATACTCAAGTAGAGTGGAATGCAAGTTCATACAGATATCTTCATGGCAACTGCATTTTCTTTTTTTTTTTTTTTTTTTTTTTTAATTTGGAAAAAGTGAAACAGTAGGGAAAGTCTAATTTTTGGTTCACTGAAAGAAACCCCCTTTTAACCAAGGAAACCAGACTACAAGTTCAGTCAGGTTGTGTTCCCCCCCCCTTCTCCCCAGAAGACTCAAGATCAGCCTTTAAACACCACAGGTATGGCAGCACATTTTAAACCTGCTTTTTGTTACCCTTTTCAGAAGAGCTTAGCACCTGGTGAGTATGTAAGTGGAGTTACTGCTTAGAAAGTTTGACTACTGAAATAGAAGCAGCTTTCTCCTAAAAATCTATCCCAAAGGGCCAAGACTTAAATATTTTGTATTCCCATTACTTTGAATGGGGATTTTTCCTTATTAAGGAGTTTGGTATTTGTAGGTCCATTAATTTCAATCTTGCTAAATGTGTATTTCTGATTGCACTAAGACAATGTATGTAAAGAGATCAGAGGAAGGAACTGATCCAGAAGGGGGATACTTGGTATTGTGTGCTTTGGAGCTGTGGGATTGAATGACTGCATCATCTTGGATGTGACCTTCAGATTGGTAAAGTGAATGTATATAGCTTTTAAGAGATATGTAGTATAATTAATGATTAATCAGGTTGCTTTGTTTTGCATATTTTTGAATTCTACAGTCAAGGCTTGTGTGTATAATGGATGTTTTTTATTTTCTTTCTTCTGCAACTCATCTTTGCTGACTGCACCCATTTGCTCCCTGATGTCTGTAGGCTCTAATAAATTGAGGAGTTCAGGCAGACAGCTCCTTAGGATCTGCCTGGACTATAAAAGGCTCAGAAAAGGGGACAAGCTTTTGGCTGAAAGGCATAAGGGAAGTGCAATAACTTTGATGTCCCCTTTTCTTCACTTTTCCTGGATGTTTCATTGGCTTTAGGAAACACAGCAGGTTATTGGATTCATAAGCCAAAAAAAAAAGGACTGTTTGAGTCAGATATACTCCTAAGAAGTCTCTTGTTGGTTATGTTGTAGACAGGACAGATCCATTAAAATTTCTGTCCTGTTACCGTGATGCTACCTAGAGTATCCCTTCAAAAAAAAAAAAAAAAACCAACCAAACAAACAAAAAACCACAGTTTTACAAACTAAGTAGAGTAACAGAAGCAGCAGTGGCAAGAATTAAACCAGTGCCCACGTTGGGTCACATGGGACATTGCTGCATTGTTCTGCTGCACAGGAAAGGGGAAAACCCTTCTCATCTCATGGACAAGGAGAAGAGAAATAATGGGCTTCAATTGCACCAAGTGAGATTTACTTCAGTGGCAAAAACTTTCTAGGATGAAATGGTGTATTAGATTGCTTATGGGGGTTGTGGCACCTCCATCAATGTGGGCCTTTAAGAATAGGTTAGAAAGACATCTGTCAGCAATGATATCTGTAGGACTGCTCCTGCCTTGGGGCATGGAGATGAACTGGATGACCTCATGAGGTCCCTTCCAGCCTTGTTTTCTATGATCTCTAATCCAGGACTTTTTGTTACTCATCCCTCAAAACCCCAAAGGTGACAGGACTATCAGACTTGATTTTTACCCTTACACAGTCTTTTTTTCTGGATGATTTCTACTCATTTTGAGAGACTGACTTCAATTACATTTGTCATATTATTCTTCTTCTTTCTTATAGCCTCTATTTTATTTTATTTTATTTTTTTCCTATCTGTCCCCTCTAGGCCTTTTCTCTCCACTTTATTATTTTTTTTTAAATGGATCCTACTCATTTCCAAACTTTGTGAAACCAAAACTCCCCCGAAACTTAGATCTATTTTGTGGATTTGAAATTTCAAATTAGACAAAATGAGTTAGAGGAGCTGTTAAGTACCAGTATTGTGCTCAGTGCTGCAGCAGATACAGGAACAGGAGCAGGTTTTGACTCCTTGAAGTAAAATAAATATGGACAGGAGCAGATGATGAGCTGCTTAGGACAGAGGCTGGTTTGCTTGTTTATACAGGATTTGGTACAGTGTGGCCCTGAACCTTGAGTAAGGGCTGCTGTAATAATCCTACTTATTATGGAAGCACTCAAGATGCTATGTACAGCCTGCTCATGGCATTGCTGTAAGGTGTAAAAGAACTAAGGTTTGTGCTCTAAAGTGATAACATGATGATATATGAGTGATGGGGAAAAAACCCAGTAAATTAAAAGATGGCCAAAACCATGTGATCCTGCAAGTGATGGGTTTTTAGGCAGGTATCATAGTGGCAGTTAAGTACCCTATACAACAGCACAGTCCTATACACAGCACAGATGGATGTTTCATGAGCTGGTGTGAAACTCTTAAGTTCCCATTATATTTGCCCCTTTTAATTTCTTCCTGAAATGGAATGAAATTTGTTCAGTTAGTGGTGTGTGATGTTTAAGTGGTTTCCTTGTAGGCTTGCTTTAGGGCTTCCTTCTCCAGCCCTTGATTTGGGCTAGTAAAGTGGAAGATTGCACAGTAAAAGCAAGGTGTCAAGCTTGAGGTAAGCAAACGTCCTGCTGTACTGCATAGTAGTTTTCCCATTCATCTCCGGGTTGCTTTGGTCTGTGAAGTAGCTGTTGTTAATTGTTGGACTTCTTCCTCTTCCTCCATGCTTTAAACTGACAGTCGGAAGATGAGAAATCCCTGGAGGCATTTTACACAGGGCTGTACAATGTAGTGATTCACCTAAATATTTTATGTTCCCCTGAATATTTTATGTTCAGTAAAAGAAATCACGTTTGCAGCAGTGGAGCAGAACTGGAATGCCATGTGGGTGTCCAGTAGGCACAGTACTGCCATGTGAAACACGTACTGGTCGCTGGTTGTCTCTGCTACATGGGACAAAGTATTTCCAGGGCTTCCAAGTTTAACTTGGGTAATAATATTTAAATAATGAAATTATCAGTTCTCCCTCGTTCTGACTTTTAAAAGTTCACTAACCCTATTGTGTTCTTTTTCTCAGGAGCTGACTTCTTTGTAACTAATTATTCTATGCTCAGCTGTATGTCCTGAGTGCTATTTGCACCATGTCTGAATGTGAAGCATGCTATTTAATGATGCAGTTTAAACATAAAAAATAAAAAAGGAGGGGGAAACTCACTTTGGTAGCTCCAGGCTGCAGGAGTTGCTATGCCTGCTTCAATCTACCTGCTCCCTCTAAAGGGTCTGGTTGCAGGAACCCATGGACCCCTTCAGCAAAGTTATGAAGGCAGAATTGGAAAAGCATGTCTGTATGGAAACTTTGATTAATTTTTCAAGGGGTGACCAGAGCTGCTGTGTTACAGAGCTGTCAGATACCATATGTCCAGAAGCCTTGTCATCTGAATTTCAAAGTCAGAGCCATATTGTGAGAGATTTGCCCTTTTCATCCTATCTGGTCTGTGGGGGAGTGTCTCTGGGACTGAACCCTGTTTGGCTGTGTGAAAGAAGTGTGCCAGGTTTTCTTTGCCAGGGACTTTGAGCTTAAATCTATTTCAGGCCTTTTAAAAGGTCAGTCAAAGCTGCCAGCTAGAACCTGCATCTTAATTCAATGCTATTAGAATCACAGAAGAATAAAATTCTCAGTCTTTGGCTCTAGGGCAGGGAGCAGGGGAAGTATTGGACCCTTTATAAGTTGCAGAATCTGCTCTCATTGCAAACTGCTTCTTCAGTCCAAAGCAAGCGGATGTATCCCTGTACACGAGGAAGTTCACTCAGGCTTTCGTGTAGTCTTTGGGCTCCACCAGTGGGGATATGAATGCTGGTCTGAGGCTCGAAGAAATGGCTTTCCTTTGCCGAGAGAGGTCAGGATGATGTTCCTTAATTTATCTTAGCTGGTAGGTGTTGTGTAGGTGAGCTGTGTCTGGCTGTGTAGGCTCTGTAGTATTTGGGCTTTTGCTTTTCAGTGAGGCAAAGGGGAAGCAGCAGTGGTGTGGGGTTTTTGGGTTCAGATTAGGGTTTATTGCACTGTTGGCTATGGTTGGTGGGCAGTTAGAGAAGCTGAACTTGATGTCTCTGTTCCCATCCTCTGTTGATGACTCCAAAGAAAGGTACCCAACTTAATTAACTTGGTCTGTATCATCTGAGATATTTAATTGCCCTAGTGAAAAATGTGTGGAATCCTGCTAGAGTAATAGGAGTTTTATTTCTCCTTTATTCCTACTTTGCTGCAATCCTTCATCTTGTGCTCCTATTTGTAATCTGACATCCATTCTTTTAAAATTGGTAGGAGCTGACATCAGTGGTTTGAAGGGCCAAAGGAAAGATTTCTTGTAACAGTAATCAGTCTGGCTAATTTCCCAGAAGCATCTAGATCTGCCAAGATACAGAAGAGCCAGTATACAGGACAGAGTCTCTTGTTCCATAGTTGGGTCTAATTTAATTAATACTTTATTGGTTTACAATGTAAATTTGATTCTTTTTGACTGATATCTTGGAATGCAGCTTTTTGTGATCTAGAAAATACTATGTTTGAGTCATACTATTATATTGGGAAGGATTTCATTTTATTGGCTTCTTTACCAAATAATGTGATGAATGTGAAAAGCAGCTTTAATGCGATTTCTTATTGATTATTTTCATATTAAAGTCCTGTGATCTGTAGAGTAATAAATTTGTAGTACTTGCCATCTTATAAGTAGGTCTTAGTTTTAGTCTTGTAAGTTTCTAAAATGGAATTGGCAGAAATTGTTTATATTCACTTGCCATTTTACTAATGGATCTCAGCTTTAATCTTTCTGGTTTTCCAAATTGAGTCAGCAAAAATTATGTCACTAGTATTTGATTAAAACATACAGTTTCAGTTTAATTCTTTTATCATGTGTTACATTTTCATACGCCAGTGTGAAAAGTTTTAGCAATATTAGCCTCTTATCAAATAGATCCTTATTTCTTGAAGTATTTTGAGAGCTTGATGTTAAATTTATTTTATTAAAATCTTGACTGTTAGTAAAATGTGCATGTCAGTTTTGTTGTTAACTGCTGTATGAATTTTGAAGTTATCAAATTGGAAAGTAAACTTGGTATTTTGGAATTACGCAGCAAAACCAAGCTGTTGTGGTAGGGATACTGTCTGCTAACATGCTTACCTCCTGTTAGCCAGTCACTGTTTATTCATCCCATGCATTTTGCTGGATGAAACCCAGCTTGTTATGGTAATGTCTGAAAACAAATAGAGGTCTGAGTGCTGGTGGATATATGAAATGCACTAGTGGAAGGAGGTTTGCAGAGCAGAACATCTACCTTGACTGGCAGGAGGTAGCTTCTGTTGTTGAGTTGGGAATAACTGGCACTGTCTGTCTGCGTGTTGTGGCTCTTGCATAGAGGCAGGAGAGCATGGAGGGTGCCGTGCCCTCACTGCCTGTAAATCAGTGGTTAAAGAGGTAAAGTTGGTGTCTGCTCCAGCAGTACTGCCAGCCTTTCACAGATACAAACAGAGCATCGATGCCTTGCTATCGTATTGCACCTCCTCCTTTTGCATAGCACCAAGTACCTTCTAGAAATAGATTATACAGTGTAGCTGGCAGGCATGATTGTTGCCTTTTTTTTTTTTTTTTCTTCCTTCATAGAATAGCTTTGAGAGTGTTTGCTGGTTTGTTTTCTTTTTTTTCTTTTTTTTTTTTTTTTTTTTTTTTAAATTTAGTTTATCCTTGATATTTTATGTATTTGCTGCTGAGGGCAGGCCAAAGAAAACCAAACCCATAAGGCAGAAAATTAGGATTTTTTTTTTTTTTTTTAAGCAGTTCTTATGTATTCCTCTGTTTATCACTGCCTATTCTTATTGCAAAGGGGAAATTTAGAGCGTAATTTTTTAGCTCCTGTGCATTGTCAGGGAGCATGAGAAATTCTTCCTTCTTACTCATCTGTTTTTTACAGGTCATTAGGAGCAAGGAGACCCCTCCTGAGGGGGCAGGGAGGGTGAAGGCCGTGCAGATGTGCACAGTGGTTGGCCCTGGCATCTGCAGATGCATAGAGATTGAGGGTCCCTTCAAAGTCCCTGTTAAAACAAACAAACGATAACAACGAAACAAAACCAACCAAACAATAACAACAACCCCCAATGTCGGGTATGTGCCAACAAGTCCTTTTCCCCCTTCTGAAGGCTAATTTCTGTGGAACAGGTATTTGTCCCAAACAAGAGGCAGACAAATAAACCTTTAGGAAAAGGCCTATGGACTCCTTTCTCTTCTTAATGCAAGGAGCATTAATAAGGAAAAGTAGACTGGGTTGTGATGTTTTTTCAGTACTGTTACACAACCCTAAATTTAAAACATATTTTCAGATGAGGTGGTGGGTTTGTATATCTGACCTCTGTTTTGATTACAACTCAAGCCAGAATGAACTATCAAACCAGGGCAGCTGTGAGCTCCTTCTCCTGCTTTATGTGTACCAGGCTCAAAAAACCACCTCCTTAAATCTTTCATCCTGAAATTGCACCTCTGTGGGTGGCTCCTGTGCTGTCAGTGGGCTCTGAACACCGGTTCCATGGTCCCCCCCACTTGGAGGTGATTATAGGATCAGGGTTGGATGCTATTGTGGTATAACATGATGTGGTATTGTATACTATTTTAGGGACATCGCAGGTTTTCCCTGAGGGAAAATCAGTGGTAGGTTAGCTGCCTGGGTTTTGTGTGCAGCTGATGAAAAAGAGTCTGAGAATTTCATGGAAGAGATAAGAGTTGTCTCTTGCATGCGGTGAGCAGTACTGTCCCTAATGTGGTAAAGTTTTGAAGTCCAGTGTTTGCCACTGCCCAGATGTGCCTTCAGTTAGCTTTACTGTTATTAAAATAGAAACTAATAAAATCATGACAAGTCCTGAGAGACTTGAGGAGATTTCGAGGAGCACTTGCCACTTTTCAAGTCTCCCACACAGTCACTTTGGCTGGATGGCATCGGCTAATAGCGTGAGCATCACTGCTGCTGCTAGTCTGATGCATGGCTGGTGACTGCGTTTCTTATGGTCACCTCCTGGGAGCAATCATCACCTTCTGCGTGCTGACCTGTTTAGTGTTAACTTCAGCAGCCTCAGTGTTGCCGTATAACTATGTTTTTGCTTTCTTCATCACTTTGTGTTGCCTCTCCATTAGCAAGCTGAATAAAGATAATAGCAGTATAATTGGACAAACAGTTTCTAAGTTACTATCGCAGTTCTCATAATAGTGTTGTAAGGGAAGAGTGGGCACTGACACAGGAGTGTGTGGTGGAGAGGAGCACAGTACAGATATGGTTAGGTTAGACTGAAATGATTTAAGGTTGTGGAATCAAAGGCAAATCTACCACATAGGCTAATAGTTCATGTCAGTTCTTGCAAGCTGTAACAATATCCTGCCTGTTATGTAGACCGGCATTATTGACCACAGTGAGATACTTAAACCATCCTGTAAGTAGCTGCTAGTGAAGTCAGTGCAGTAAGCATCAGCAGGGTCAGGCTGCTGACTTTGGAAAAGAATTTTCCCTTCTGGAGGAGTAAGTCCTTAAAAAGCAGCCTGCTAACTTGATATTTGGTGTTTTATAGTGTGCTGTGTCCATAGTTTTATAAATGGTCTCTCCCCACTGCAGGCATATTGACTTTTTCCTCTCAGTGTGTGTATGGGAGGGTTGGACTGGAATGCTTTAAAATACATTAGTTTGGAAATTAAGTATCAATGGTGTAAGAAGTCTATAAAAAGATTAAAGAGTATTTATTTGGGAAAGATGATAACTTTGCCTCCAAAAAGAGCATGTGACTTGCTAACATTGTGAACAGACAGTGAGGCTGTACAGGTAATCAATTTTGTAAAGGTTTTATAAAATGACACAATTCACTACGTGGCTGAGCTTAATTTAGTAATAGATCAGTGTCCTTTCTTGTAGGCATTGATGCTATTTAAGTACAACATTCATTATATCATAACAGATCCTCCAAAAGCTAAATAGTGGAAGACAGGCGCTGGAAAAACAGTGAATACGCATTAGAGTTTCAAAGACTGCTATTGCTGAAAGCCACCTAATTGTATTCTGCTGCAATTAATAATTATCTTAATGGCTTTGCATATTTATGAATATATAAAAATAAATAAGACAGTATACAGACTAGGATAAAATGTTGGTTCATAAACTTTTATTACTGAATAGTAATTAAGCATGCCTCTAATCACAGCATCATTTTTCATTGTGGAGAGATTTGGGTGGGATGGGAAAGTTTGATAAAGAAAATGTTGACTATTCAGAAAGTTGTCTCGCATGAAAGATTTCAAATCTCAGATACTTAAAATGAAGCATAGTTTGCTTATCATTTGCCTGCCCATTATCTGTACTATGGCTTTTTGACTTGGTATACTGCAAGTATGTGGAAGGGCATTGGTTCTTATCCCCCCCTCTTTCCTGGGAGATGGAATGGTGAAGTTTTTGGCTGCCTTCTTTTAGTCTGTATTGAACAGAAGGGCATACTGAAAGATTAGAGAAGCTCCTCCTGGCCTTTAAACAAATACTAATAATCTCTTAGGGTTTAAAATGAAAATTTGTCTCATGGGTATGCAAATATAAATTCAGGATAAAGCCACAGAGAGTATTGCTTGAAGTTTTGGCCCAAGTAGAATTTTTCTCCACATAGATCTATGCAACTGAGATGAGTTTGACTGGCTGAGGTTTCTCTTCAACCTGCCCAGTAACTGCTTACTCTCATTAGGATTTTTTTTCCCCTTTACAGCCCTGTGCATTACAAAATGTTCCTGCTTTGTTTTGACTTGACCTTTCATAGTCACTAAAAATCGATAGACTTTAATGCATTTATTAAATAAGGAGGATTCTGGAGATTAACATGCAAGGTTCACTTCTGTAGCAAGAGGAGAAGGTGGAGAGTGGAATGTTACTGCATGTCCAAGCCAGGCTGCTGTGGTTACAAGAGTACTCTGCTCCTTTTCTAGTAGGAGCTGGTTACTGTGTGTGATTAGGTAGCCCAAACCACCGCTGCTGTTTTCTCCTTCACACTAAAACATTCCCTCAAAAGAAGGAAGCTTGCTTAGATTTTTCCTTTTTATTCTTTCTTTTCTCCTATGAAGGGAAATTTACTTTTCTCCTGCTTCTGGATTATACTTGACACCCTAGGGAGAGGTGTGAACAGCTAGAAACCATTTGAACTTCAAGGAAATATAAGTATGTATTATGAAGTATGCTTTATGGATGCCACATAGACCTTTACATTCTTCAGGTCCTGGCAGTTATGGAGAAAAAGATCCATCTGACACGAAGATGCCAGATTTCTGGTGTTTGTAGGGACCTTAGAGATGGAAGGCTCTCATTTGAAAGCATTGCCTAAGTGACAAATTACAGTAAGAGAATGTTCTCTTTTTTGAGTTATCTTTTGAGGTAGGATTTACCATCCACAGTGCTGAGGAAGGAGATTATGCCCTGCACCCTAGGCAAACACATTAGATAAAATTAAAGTTTGAAAGTTGTCTTAGGTTGCAGGTCTTACATCTTTTCAGCATTCATATCAGCATTTTCTGCATTCAGTCTTTCTTTAGCCTTAATATTTAGTGGCATCTGTGATCATCGACCACTGCATGCAAATCCCCTTTCAAATTCATGGTACTGGCTACTTGCAGTTGTGTTTTGTTACACTGATGTTGCACTGACTGGCCTGGTGCAAGAAACATAATTTACTTGTGAGGACCAGCATCTTAGACATAGTACAGTACTTTTCTTCTCAGTGCTGACCACATGTAGTGACAGTTTTTCTTTGAGATGTCAAGATAAGAGTTTAGTAAAAGCTTGATGTGCTATGCTGAGTAACTTCAGCAGAAGTTATATGATCTTTGTCTGCTTTGTTGATACTCAGACAGAAGGTACTAAATTCCTAAACCATATAGCTGTGGGAATATCAGTGACTCTATTTACAGCTTCAGTTGTGAAGATGGAAGTAACTTGGATTTTAATTTGAAGGTTCACTGATTGTAGAAGTCTTTTGTTTGACCAAGCTAAGTCAAAGGATTGTAGCATAAGTAGAGTGTTCTCTCCCATCTTTTGTAACCCTGAATTACCTGTGAAGTTTATTCTATGCTGTAGGTTTTGTTTCCAAGAATACACTGACTTTTGTAACCTGATTTTTTTTTTTTAGTAAGATTTGTGCAGCATCTTTTGCTCAATTTAGTCTTCCATAGAACATGTATAATTATACATCATTTCTGCTCCGAAGTTCAGCTACTCATACTTGTGCAAATCTCTGGTTTGCATGTAAATAAAGGATTGGTGTTCTTTAACATGCCATTGGAGACATACATGCATGCAATTACAGAAGGCCAATCCTGTACATTTTTTAGGTCATTTGAAGAAGAAGAAGCTATTTTTTTGCCCCAAATACACACTTTAGCTAATATCCTTTCTGAGTGGCCAGTATAAATGCTGTTGATTTCAGGAGGAGGTTGGTCTAAGCTCACTGTACCTGATATAGCAACTTTTCTGACATGTGGCTGCTCACCTACACAACTATGTTAATGATTCTGAATGCAAATTTAAGGTAGGCTTTTCTTTTGCCTTTTGTCAACCTATCCCATATGTCCTGGCACATCTTTACTCTAAATGTCTGTCTCAAGGCTTTTTATGCTTCTTATTTATGTGCGTTAATAAGGGAACCATTGTCTTTGCCTGTTCAAAGCCAGTAATTCTCTTATGTAGCTGCCATTTAGTAATGTGTCTTTGAAAAGATCACAAATTGGCTTCCACCTCTGACCAAACAAACACACACCCAAATATCAAATCTGAAAATGACAAGCTACTTATGTCATGTGATCTACAACATATTTAAACCAGAATACATATATAAACAATTTTATTTAGATACGTGACAACTCTCACACAATTTTATCTTGATGTGTCAACATGCATTTGGATCTCATCATATAAAAAAAGATTTGGAAGGGAGCAGTGTCAAACCATGTTAATCAAATTTTGGTGTTTCAAGTGTGGGGTTTTTTTTTGTTTTTTTTTTTTTGGTTTGGTTTGGTTTTGGCTTGTTTGTTTGTTTGTTTTTTTGGTTTGGTTTGGTTTTTTTTTACCCTCAGCTGCGTTATAGGGAACAATGCATTGTGTAGGTTTTGAAAAAAAAAAAGTCTATCACAGTAAATACAAACCTAAACAAATTCTTATACTAAACGTATTAGAAGTGGAACTTTATAGTTTTTGTTTCCTTGGGATACAATCATGTCTAATCTACAATAATAGAAGAGTGATAAATAAGCACACAGAGGTGGTTAGATGATCAGTAATTGATTATTTTCTTCTTAAAGAGCAAATTTCTTGTATTCCAAAATGTGAGAGTGCTTTCCTTTTATGAGGTCAGCATTGATTGTACATAAAACATGTGATAGAGGGTGTCTGGAAACGGTAATTAAAATTGTAGAGTTTCAAAAGTGAGCATTGATTATATTTCAGGGACATATCTCTCAGTTAAAAGTTAGAGTAAACAACAGTCATACAGCTGGAATGCTCTGAGGCTTTTGCATCAGGACAAGCTGGGGCTTGAAATGACAATTTGAGTCCTACCTTTGGAATCATTTTAGTGGACAGTAGAGCATTACAGATTAGTCACATTTAAGAGTGGAACATACCTGGTGAGAAAGGGAAACTAACGCATAGTTTTAGGATGAGCAAGAAGAAGGAAAGATAACACCACTGTTATCTTTCAGCCTCGTTATACCATTGCTGGATTAGGGGGAGGAATCGGGCATGGACAGTTCTGATAAAAATGAGGAGGGGGGTTAAAGGTCTGCCAAGTACCTACAGAGCGTGCGCAAGGGACCAGGGTCAAAAGTCTTACTTCCTCCTCAAGACCCCTGATGACCACCAACAGAAAATACTGCACCTGCTCAAAGGGGAGGAGACTTCATCTGCATGTGAAGCAGGGATAGATGACGCATATGTATAGGCGCATTACGAAACCTATTGAATATTAAATGTTTAACTTTATAAAAGCTGGACAAGACTGCCTGAGGCACGCACGTTTTATGGTGGGGCAACTGAATAGCGCTGAATAACATACCTACTTTACAGCTGTCCTGGTTGTGGAGTCAGATTTCTGCAAGTAACTGGTTTCCTCCTTTTCAGCTTCATTGCAATTTCACTTCTGGTGAAACGTGGCTTAGGTGCCCAAAGGGAACTCTCTAGTGCTAGACTTGTCTGGTAAGCAGGGAAAGGGGACCATGAGGGGTCATGCTGCTTAAAACACCAAAGTTGGCCTTAGATGTTATACGACTGTATCAACACACTGAAGATCAGAAGAAAGGTGTATCTTCTAGACTGTCTTCTTAAAGAAGAAGAAAGAAATTTACTGGCTTAGTGAAGTTGAATATCCCCCAAAAAGCTAAGGCTTATAGTGGAGAAATGCATGAAGTTCTACTTGCAGCACAGCTCTACAGTCTCCATTGCAAGGTTGTTGGCTTCCTGTGATTTTTTTGCAGATGGGAATGTCATCCTGACACCTCCCTCCTGATAGAGGTGATGCAGAATAGATAGATCTCAGCTTGAAGTATGCAGGATTACTTAGTGCAGGTTGAGAGACACACAGGCCTAGGCTGCACCTTTGGCTCATCTTAACGCACTATTATTGTGGCAGCTTGTGGTGTTAATGCCAATTAGTGTAACAAGGCAATTTAAATGAGGTTGAAAGCCACTATATTTAAGGCAGCCTAACTGTGTTGGAAATAACTCTGTTACAATGATGCCTTTATCTCTCAAAGGCAAAAGAGCAGTTCCTAGGGATTTGGTGTTGCATGTCTCTTTCTACATGCGAAATATGTAGTGATTTTCTGTTGTGTGCTGTATGCGCAGATGTGTCAAAATACCTCGCCCTGGAGCTGATGAGATACTGATAGAAGTTTCTGCAAAAGTTGGCATAAAACTAAATGAATCCAAACCCTTCCAGCATGATGTGCAGTGTGTGGAAGCAGGTTTCTTCTATAAGTCTTTATCCTTCAAGGCGTGAATCAGGCAGTGACTGACAGGTGTTAGAAAGAACTTTCCCCATAGGGTAGATTGTTCTGTGGTTTGCCATCATCGATTTTTTTTTTAAATGCTTCCTTAAGAATCATTTTGTATTAGCTCTTCTTAAAAGCAGAGGATAGGGTACTTGATTGGCTCACTGCTGAGCTCGCATCTCTTCCATAGAAATTGAAGCTGCAGATCCTCCATTCCAGTTTGGGTGCATTCTTCTGTCTTACTCCTATCATTGGGTGAAATGCTCTAGTGAGTTCAATAAAGCATAGCTAGGTTCACAGCAGAAATACAAACTGTGTCTTCAGTCATAGACTTTTTAATAGGAGCTTGCATGGCCTGTCTGAGGCAGGAAAGCACAGAGACCAAGGTGCCACCAAAACCTTGTTGTTTAGCAAATGTGGGAAGTTAATTGTGTGGAATGTGTTGAGAAGATGGTTATAGGATTGTATGCTCTGCTAGCTGTTAAGATGTATCCACTTACTAGGCAGCAAATATAAGAGCATATGAGTAATTCAGCACTCAAATTAAGTAAAAATATCCTTCTTTTATTCAGGTTGCATAGGAGATTCATGCAGTTCAACAAACTGTGATCTGTGGCCTGGCCTTTAGGTTTTCTGTCTGCAAGGTATGAGCCCAGACAGCTGACCTATCATTTCATGCACAGGCTTGGGACTTGCTGCAGAAGTGGCATCAAACATATGCTTAAATTATGTCCAGTCTGGTTTTAAAGAATCCCAAATGAGGGAAGGCTTATGATATTTACTGATAACCCCTCCGAGTATGTAACAGCTCACACAATTAGGAAGTTTGTGTCTTATTTGAAGGTTGTGCATTCATGTAACTTCACTTTTGCTTTCCAAACACTAGATCTTATGTCATCAGCATGGCTGAAAAACTCCCGATCCCTGTAATCTCCATTTGTGAGTAGCTGTGGATAGTGATTAAACCATTTTGTAGGCTTCAGATTGCTAATCTGAGCAACTCAGGAGACTTCAGACCTCTGGGTTTGGTCTGTGGACAACCTACTATTCGGCATCCATCTTGAAGAAGCATAGGTGAAAAAAATGGATTACAGTGTTCTATCAGTAACACATGGAAAGCTCAGATCATGGCCTGTTTTCAGTGATTGTTCCCCTTCTTGTATATTTGGGGTTGTGGTACTTTTTGCCACCTCATTGCTTAAAGAGGTTGTGTTGCGGACTTCAGCTGCAGGAAGGGGAATTGTCTGTCTTATGTCTGTACATACTGTTCAATGCAGGCAAAATATTTTTTTGTGTCTCACTTTGAAAAATAGAAACATAGAAATGTCTGGGTTATGATATATAACTCATATCTGACTCGATATGAGAAGGATCAGCCAGCCAGAAAAGCTCATCAGTGTAAATCAACAGGACTTCAGCAGAATGATACCAAATTATACCATATCAGAAAGCAGAATGAGATGATGCAGTAATTCTGGCACTACAACTTCACACTGCTAGAAGCAACACAAATTGTTTTAAATACGTTTTGTTACTAGTAGGTTATGTTTCTTTAACTAAAAGTATATGCTAGTTTTGGTTTATGATGCCACCTGTATAGAAGGTAAAAAAAAATTGTCCTCATGAGATGAACCAGTCATTGTCAGATTTAAAGGGAAGTGACAAGCATATAAGTAGGTGAAAATAGAGAGTTCGAGTGTTTTCTGGGAAACTGTCCACTTACATGCTTTAACTGGTAGAGTGTTGTTGATTTAGGGTACAGCACTTTTTCTGCCTAAATCACACATGCTGTCAGTCCTGAAGTGTTTTTTGGCTTTTGTAGCATATAGTCAGAAATAAGGTCTGATTGTTGATCTGGAAGCACTGTATATCTGCCCTGCCAAGGCTGCATCAGTAATTTAGAAGCACAGAAAGGGTTGTCTCTAATTCCTAGCTTGCTACAGACAAGCTCGTATTTTTGTGGCAAAATGTACAAAGAAGCCGGCCCCGCCCAAATGAAACTGCTAACTGCCTTTGGAAATAGTTTTTAATGGTCTTCATATTTATGTATTGGCGGCTGGTAGTCCTTGGCTTGCCTAGCAAGATTTGGACATTACACTATCTTAAGCCCATAATAAATGATCAGATTAGTATTATGATCAGCATTAAATGATCGGATAGGAGTAAAATGCTCTGCAGGGCTCATTCCCCTCCATGTAGTTCTGCTCATCCAACAGTGGCACTTGCATTACTTGGAATGATCTTGGCTGTGAGGTATTTTCAAGTGCTCAGAGTTTGCTGTAGAAAAGCTAAATAGGCACAGTTAATACTGCTGTAGTAACAAAGATGAGCATGTGGAACATGTGGTACTTGAAGTATCTTGACCTGATTGCTCACAAACTCACCAGACTAGAAGACTGGAAGGGGAATGTGATACATGCCTGTGATAGCAGCTGTGTGAGGAAAAGGGTTTTATCACTTCCATGTTTGCATCAAGAGCACCAAACCCTGTTCTGTAAGACTTAGTGACTATAAACAAGCTTCTCAAAACCTGTCTTGCTGCAGTCAGGGTTTTATTTATTATTAGAGAAACTCAAACATCTCAAATGCAACTGCTGTTTCGTTATTAAACAGCAGAGTTTTCAGCTTGGATTTTAAACCTGGTGTGTTTAAGCCTGCAGCCTCTCAGATGAAGGATGTGGCGAGAAGGTCTTCCCGCTTTCTGAATTAGTATTTAATGTGTGGGAAGAGTGCATCCCAATGGAAGCTTGTCTTCAAAAGCTTCTAATTAGGATAGAATGATTTGATTTTTCAGGAGGTACCTTTTTGGGTTTCTTGAAATAACAAGACAACCACAAGCGTGATGCAGAGTAGATACCACAGGTTACTGTCATCTTTGCAACTGTCAGAAGTGTAGTAAGTGAACCCATGCATTTAAATAAATAAATATATTTTCCTTACTTTGTGGTTTTCATGCTGGAAAAAAAATCTGTCAAGTTTGAGGTATAACGACTGAATTTTATTTTTTTGACAGCAGCATGAAAATTTTCACAAAAACTGTGTGATGTTTTAAGTTTTAAGCAACTTCCCTGCAGGATGTGGAGCCACTTAAGTATTATGTGTATAACTTTATAGAACAAAGCAGGAGCAAGGAGGCAGGAGAGCAGTGTGAAGTGCCCTCTCAGGGGGGTAATCATATGATGTGCACTCCAGAGAAAAGCAGGCAAGTGTTTGAAATCACTGCAGTCAGTCTAGGATGTGTGAATGAAGACAAGAATTGCCCTGTATCTGGTTTTCTGCCACCGATGAAAGGCTGTGCACATTAGCTTAAAGAAAGCATGTTATTTGGTAATTAAGCTTTTGTGATCTCAAATTCTGGGTGCAGATGCGACACCTTGCAATTGTAGGTTAAATTTTGGAGAGAGCTCCTGAACATTGCTGTGCTGAAGGGTGGGCTCTCTATTACTGGTGCTTGGTTCTGTGAAGCAGTGACTATGGCTGAAACACGTTACAGCCAGAAACCTCTGGATAGACCTACACTTTCAATGCTTTTGCCTTTTGATCTTGCTTTCCATTGAGAAAAGCAGCATGTTTGTGGATTGTGGAAGGATCTATTTTCCTGTTTTACTGATTAATATTTGGAGGCACCTTGAACCCTCTCATCCCAGCAGATGTGTACCAACAAGAGAGATTTCTAAAGACTCATGTCTTGAATCATTGATGTATCATGTACTGGATGCAGCAGTTCAAAACCTCAAGCTGTTAGAGGGATTTCCAGGCTAGGCTTGTGACGTGTAACCACAGCTTTGTTAGTGGGGTCTTATACATGGCACTGGGCTCTGCCTTCCTTTGCAGTTAGTCTGTAAAAGTGAGGAAGGATTTCAAAGTAGAGCAGCAGATGTGAACCTTTGCCCTTTGAGCACTGTGTCAGAAAAGGGGAATTATTAGTGCAGGATGTAGTAGGTAGAAACACAGAGACTTTTTGTTTCTGTCTGAAGTCACCTCCTTGAGCTTTCTGGTTGGTATGTTGGCAGCTGAGCAAAAGGCTGTTCATCCTACATGACTCTTGGAATGGTTCGGAATAGATTCCAAATAAAAATCAGTGGCTTGTTTCCCAAAAAGCTAGTCAGAAACTTTTATCATATCTGTCAGTCATTGCTCTTGCTATTATGGGTCAGCTCTGAAGAGTCAGTGCAATTAGAGCATCATGTGTAGTCTCCAAATGAACTTTGTGGCTCTGCATTTTGCTTTTAAAGTTATAAAGTTTTAAATTATTATCTGTGTACTTGTGAAGATCTTGTTTATTTAGCAAAACCACTTTCCTGGTCTTGAAACTGGCAGAAGAGAATCCATCTTTTTCTCCTTCTTCCCTTTTTTTTTTTTTCCTCCTTTCTCCCCTGGAATAAACCCTGCATGTTGTCATTGTGTGCAGTGTCACTGCTGCGGCAGATGCTCTCTCCCTGTCAGTGCTGGTAGGTTTTTTTTCAGCGGTCTGCTACCATTGAAAGCTATAAATTGATGAAAGAGGAGGAAGAACAGACTGCTTTAACATTTCTTGCAGAGATGAAGTCACATGTGTGAAGTGTTTTGTGAGGAACACGCTCTGGAAAATGTGTTATTGCTGCTGTTCTAATAAAGCCGCAGGGAGCATGATCCAGAAATGAAGAAATTCCTTCTTAGTGCTGGCCCCTTCTGATATCACACTCTCCAAAGTCTTCCACTGCCTTTAAGGGGGAGTATTCCTCAGTCTTGGGGGGAGGAATGGGATGACTGTATGAACTTGACGAACTGCAAGACAAAAGGGCATGTATTTTGGCACTTACCTCAAACTTCTTTTTGTCTTTGGCTAAGTCCCTTGTTTATGGAAGTAATTTTTCCTAGTAGTCTCCTTTTTCCTCTGGAAGATAAAACTGTAGATTAAGTAATGTTACCCATGGGACCTCTCGTGATGGTTGTCAGCTTCCTTTGAAATACTGAATTGTTCTCTGTTTCATAAACTGTAACACTGGCAAATAGGGATATAAATTTTTGCAGTAATGTCTATTCCACCACAGTTTGAGAGAGCTGGGGGTTTGTTTGTTTGTTTTTAATTCGTCACTTTTGGGCCTTAAGAAAAATGGTGATATCTTTTCAGTTTGAAAGGGACCATGAACAAATAGAGGATATTGGAGAGCAGCAAAATATAAACTGACTCTTCTGCAATTGTTGCTCCTGTCTAGTCTTCCAGCAGCTTTGCAACTCGGGTCAGACCTGCTATTTTTTTTCAGCCATGAATATCCATCTGGGAGTAAAATCAACATGTAAGCTTCATATTTGAAGAATCCTGATTTAACTTTAAAACTTCTAGTGTTCAATTCATGAATGTCTTTATTAGCTTGGTAAATGAAACCTGCAAGAGCAAAGCAGATTGCTGGTGCTGTGGCATTATAAAATAACCCTATTTTTTCTAATTTAGTGAAAAGGAATTTGTGTGAAAACCTGTAAGAAAAAAAATAAATTACATGCATGATTCAGTAATTCACGGTGACCATTAACTTGTCTACTAGCGCAGGTTACATCATGGGGAAGAGAAAATTGCAGCCAAGTTGTGACCAAAATTTAGATGGTGAGGAGAAGGAATGAGTAAAATAGACAAGAAGAAATTATTCATTTCAGGAATGTGTATTGCTTTTTTCAAATAAATTTTTTGTTTGTGTTCTGCTTCTTTCCCTCTTTCAAAATCCCTATGTGAGCACTTTGGCTTTAGCTCCTGGAAGAGATTAACAACTCTTCTACATAAAATAATGCATCTAATTTACAGGGATTTCTCATGACGATGGTTTCTTCTACCAAACGAACTCTTGACATGATGTTTTGTTTTGGGTTGGTTTTTTTTTCCCATGGGATAAATCATTTATAAGGGTTAAATATGACTGTTTGGACTATTAGTTTTGTCCTAATTCAGAAGTTGAAAAATTCTCTTTGTTCTGGTCCACTTACTTTTGTCTCGGTGATGGTCCTTTATTTGTAAGTTAGCACACTGCATTATGTTTGCAGATAAAATTTTAATGAAAATTCTTACATCAGTGTTGTCCAACAGAAAAAAAAAAAGTGGTTTGCTCTGAAATAGCTCAAGGCAGAGAATAACACTTTATGAAACCAGGGATCATGAGTTACTTTGAAGTATTTGGAATCAGGTACTTTTAAAAGCAGTTAGGTGAAAAGAAATATTGAATTATTTGTTTTACAGAAATATTTTTGAGTTACAGGTCACCTGCTCTAAGCATCCATGGTCTCTTCATTCATTCATTTACCTGCGGTATTTTATCTCCCCCCAAAATTGTGGGTGACAGGAAGAATCAAAGAAAAAAATCTGTTTTGCTCAGCCGTAAGTGAATGTTTGTATGATCCCCCAGCCTGCCTTGGTAAGACTTTGTAGTCATGTGGATTTGAAGAAGAGAGAAACCAATGACTTAACCTTGGAAAAAAAAAAACCCAAAACATTTGCCCTGAAAGACAACTCAGTAGATGCTGTTGTCTGTATTCTACTTACAGTCTCTCCAGATGTTTGTGGAAATGTAAGTTTAAGTATCCTTAAGAAATGTGTGGTTGATGAAGTCAGCCAAATTCAGGGATAGGCATGCATCTTTCTAATGCATTCGTTAATACATAGCTTTCTTGCCTCCTGTTCTTGCTCTCTGAAATTGCTGGGAAGAGAGTGACAACTTTTGTTTGAACTTCATTCATTTGATGCTGCATATGAACAGTTTTAAATTTACTGCATTTCAGCAGTGTAGTGTAGAAGATGGCTGAGAAGAATTCTGAACTTGTCAAACAAATGTGAATTAAATACCTTTTTTTTTTTTTTTATCCTTGAATCTTGTAGTTCTATTTCTGCAGATGTGGACTCTGTCACAACAATTGTTGTGTAGTAAATTATTACTAAATATTAGGTGGTAGTGGTGATTATTTAAAAGATAAGGTGATGAAGAGACAACTTGCACAGGAAAAGCAGTCAGTCATATTAACAAAACTGGCAATAAATGCCACAAATCATCATCATCATTTTATACCCCTTTTGGTCGTGCTTTCGAGCTAGATGAACTATGTCCTTGTTTATATTTCAGAGAAGAAATCTGAAATATAGTCACTTCAGGAAAAATGCAAGTGCCTTGATTTATTGATGTTATTTTATCAACTTTGCACAGGTTTTGGGGGGGAAGAGGAAAGGAAGGAAGATTAGCAATTTCAGATCAAGACAGGCAGAAGTGTTTGCAAATGCCTGTCACACCTCAGAAGCAATAATCAAATTACTGCCATGAAGAAAAATCATATAATTGATTATGAAACTTGAAATCGGTGCCTAGAGCATCAGGAAAGCTGACAGTGTAAGCCAGTGTATTTAAAAAGAAGAGTGGGTGCAAATCTAGTAAATACGTTTTTAAGTAGAAGGAATCTCCTGCAGAAGGATACAATATCAGTAATTTATGGGCCTGAACAAAATGCTACATCAGTGATTTATATTGTCAGGTGAGGCTATTAACATGATTAGAGTTCAGAGTTTAATTGACTTCCCTCTTTAAAAGAGGAGAATTATCTTCTGTAAAGACTGATATGAGTTGTTTCAAATGGTGTGTGAGGACCCTTGTGGGTTAAGCTGGAGAAATCATTTTAAAGCAGCCAGAGAGATGATGTGCATTGCATGTTCCCGTTTCTTAGACATATGGAACTCATGATCAAGTCTCTTTTTTTTTCTTTTTTTTTTTTTTTCCTCCTTAAAGGAAGAAACTGTCTAACAGAAATACTAAGTAACTAGCTGATGTCTATTACCAATACTATCAATCTGCCACCAGCTCTCCTTTTAAATGTACCCCTATACCAAAACCAGAATTTGTGTGGGACAAGAGAACTTTTCTTTAAAATGTAAGTGGGAGAAATTATAACACTGTTGTTGGACTAGGATTTCTGCTGTCATTTGTATAAGGGCATTCCTCTCATTTCAGTTGTTGTAGAAGGACTGGTTTTGAGTTGAGTATCACTAGCTAAGATACCAGTTGTTGACAAAACTAATTCCAGAGTCAATAGACATTTGTTTTAGGCTTTTTTCTCTAAATCTCCAAGTTCACGTGCCTCTGCAGTCTCGGAAATAATTGATATATTACCACAAACATTTTATCAACATCTATCAATATGCAAAACCAAACTCGGCACAGCCTAGATGGGAACAACTCAAAGTTCATGAAAGACAGGTAAGATCTGGGTTAGAAACTGAGAAGATGATTCAGGTTCAAGCCACGATTTTGCTGCTGCAGTCCATCACAAGAAGAGGGTGCACTGTGTGGAGTGTCAATGACTTGCAGTCCTTGTAGAACACATCTCTGGGCAGAACAAGCAGGAGCATGCTTGGTTCTGTCTGGGCTAGACCCAGTGCATGCCTTTGGTGAGTGAGTAGAGGCAGAATATGGTCTGGTGGTAGGAGATGTTGAAGTTTCTGAACAAATAACCTTCCTGGGAGCATCTGCCTGACTACAGAGCCTGCTCTGGCTGCTGTACAGTGGAGTCCCTGCAGGGCTGCATTTGGCTTGCTATGAGTTAATGCTGTCTCCCATCTCCTGGTAGGTGACCAGGAGAGTACTCATATGACCAGTGCTAGAAAACAAGATACTTGAGCATGAAATGAAAGATCAGTTAAGGGTATTTAAGTTTTTCTTCCTAATCTATAAGACCCATTCTGTTGGCACAAATTTGAAGTCATTTCACTTAATTAGTCAGAACAAGAAGGAAAAAAAAATCTATTCTCCATTCTCAGTATTGAATGACAGAAAATACTAAAACCAGAATCACCTCTTGGAAGTCTTGTTGTGACTGTCTTCATATCCTTTGCCCTTACATGAGTGATATTTGCGTAGTTTGTCACAACTGTTAAAAGTACTGCTTGTATGAATACCCCAAGGGGTTAGGCATGGTATCATTACCCTCATTTCATGGATGAGATATGAAGCCCAGAGAAAATTCTAGTTCTCAGTGTTGTGGAAGCCAGAGTCTCCTGGGCAAGGGAACTAATCTCCCCAGAAGCAAGACTAGTGTAGGTAAAAAATGAGAGTCTCATTGCTTCATTCATTAGGAAATCTGTTTGCACTCCCAAGCCCTAGTGACTTTAGACATTTACCACCCAATTCTCTAAATTTGCTTTTTGAACACAGTTTCTCTTCCTTGTTTGCCCTGCAGAGCTGCTGCTTGCTATCTTGGGCATCCTCCTCTTTCTCAGTTTTCAATTAATCTTTCCCCACTCATCTCAGTCTGTTCCTCTGGCTGGTGCAGAGCTCTCCTGACAACACTCATCAGTGGGAGGGAAGGGTGATTTAATGGGGGGGAAAAAGGAGCTGAGTGCTTATGCATATGAGTGGTATTTGAGCTGTAGGTTTATTGCCATATACACCTCACCTTCCTTAAAGTTTACTGCAGTATCTCAGGAAATCTCTTCAAACTCTTGCAGCTTGTATTACACTTTCCTGGTCTAACTTCTTGGCTGCGTCTTCCACTGCTGTGGATAAAACTTCAGGCAAATGCAGTGCTCTTGCTCTGACCTTCAGTATTGCTCCCACAGCTAATATGAAATGCCATACAAACCTTGATGCAATTTTCTATGGCTGCTGTAGGCGCTGTAGGCACTGTAGGCAAAGTGTCTTATTAATGGAGGAACCACGGGGGATTCTGATTGTGCTGTTGCTTCTGATTGTCACACTGGCTTAAAGATGAGTTATGCTTGGGGTAGTCTGGCCATATCTCCCCATGTATTTCACTTGGGTATAAAATAATCCACACCTAGATGCTTTTCTATTATCAAAGTGGTTTATGTGAGTTTGGAATTAAAAGCTCTCTCTGTAAGATTGGTCTCCTAGGGGAGTGATTTGTGAGGCAGTAACCTTTACCAGGAGCTGGAGGGGGAATTGACACTGTAGAAGGAGGGGGTTTCAGAAGATATGGGGAACTGGGGTGGGAACTAGGTGTTGGAAAGGGAATTCTCGCTGGGAGTCTGTGAGGGAAGGTATTTCAAGAATATGTTTGGGTTTAGGTTGAAGTACTGGTCTGGATGTCTGGTACCTGGCATGTGCTGTGTGTACTGGGTGGGCTGTGGACATCTGCTAGCAAATGGAGAGGTGAAAATCTTATATTGTAACAAGCAAATAGTTGGGCTTTATGTGAAGGGGGTGGGGGGAACTCCAAACAAACAAACCCCAAAAAGCCCTAAAATGATTCTTCCAGTCTAAATGCTTGGTTTCAGCACAGCCAGAGTGATCGCAACTTTAAAAGAACATTTTCCCCAAGACGAAGTTTCAGCTGGCATAAAAGCTAGCATTTGACATCATCTTCATATAATGACTATTAACAAAAGAAGACCTCGCTGTTGGCTGCCTTTGTGTATCAACTCCAGTGTAGTTCTTCATTCTCTTAACTCTTGGTTGTGACTTAGAGTCAGCTCCAAACTCCTGCTGGAATGCAAGCAGGTCAGCTTGTGCATACACACAGAGCGTTAGAAAGAACTCCACATGGCTCGAAAAAGGCTCTTTGCAATTGTTCATTTCTCTTGCAGCAGGCAGTTTTAATACTTTGATGTTTGCCCGCTGGAGAGTTAAACGTTCCTGTCCCATAAGCGGTGAGAGAAGTACCACGTTCAACTCAAACTGCTCAGGTTTCCAGCCTGAGGTACTGCAAAACTAACAGTCTGTAAAGCCTAATTAGGAGTTCCTTCATAATTAATGATAAGGTGTTGCAATTAATGGGTAAGATTGTTGCAAACACTGACCTCAGGTACTTACAAAGGGCTAACTATTCTTACAGTAGTGAAAATTGACCCCAGTGACTGGAAGTTACTGGCCAGAGTTTGTGTTGAACTGTCCTAACGTTTCCTTGATGTGAGGATGGCTTTTGTCAGACTGCTGTTTTGATTTCAAAGTTGTATTATGGTTCTAAGTTTCTCTATAGTGCCAAAACACAGACTTATCTGTGCTCTGCCTTTTCTCTGTGGGACACATCTACAGTTAGTTACACCTCACACCTTTATGAGCTGTATGTATCGCTTCTTAAAAGCTAAAGTTCATAGCTTTTCTCCAGAACTCTGATGGGAAAGCTTTTTTTTTTTAAGTGTCTAAGGAGTGTTTTATGTGCTGTGTAATTTAAATAGCCACCCTGATTTCTTCTGTCTCTAAGAAGAGTGCACAGGATAGGGTGGGATGATACAGAGGAAGAACTAATCTGTATTTTAAGCCATTCCACCAACACATCCTGGTGGGGTGTATATGTGGGAGGAGATTTCTAAATAGGAAACCTTGATATAAGGAATCCTAGGAGCAGTTAGGATTGTGTAAATATTTTCTCTTTAAAGAAGAAATAGTCTGCTTTCTCTACTGAGAAGGCTCACTTTACTGGTGAGAGAGTACAATTTATAAACTGTGATGACTGGTGAAGCAAAGGAATAGGGCTGTCATTCTGTAGACTAAAAAAGCCCAAAAAGAACATTTCTATACTGTTTTGATTTGGTTTATAATCAATTTGTCTTGTTGCTAGCATTCAGATACAGCTGACTACAGGTGTAGGAAAGCACAGAAATTTTGAACAGAGCATAAATAGAATTAACTTCTGTTTCATTACTGCGATCATAGTCTGGATAGGTGAGAAGAAGAAATGTGAGAAGTGCTAGACTTCAGTTTCATTATAATTTACATCTTATTAATAAATATTCTTATAAATAACATTTTCCTTAGCACCTTATTGTAAACTGCTGCTGAGGCCACAGGGGTCATAATTCCTAGTGGTATAAATTGACATAGCTGAATTACAAGTATGATGATTTTTCTATCCTAGGAAGCTTGTCCAGTTGGACAAGGAAAAGTTACCTTTCTTTGTCAGGCTGAATTGCAGAACTGGGCTTTGCTCTTCTCTGCATATTGCTGAGATAGATAACAGGCTTTTAATTTAGTGGAAAAAGGATGAATAACTAATGGCTCAAAATTAAGGCCAGAGAAATTAAAATTAGGAGTTAGACACTTTTGCTGGATAGAGGAAGATGATGTAACTTAAGACTGAACTACCAGGTCAGTGGTACATTTCCTTTCTTTTGATGTTTCTAGATCATAATGGGATGCCTTTCTGGGAAGACTTTTGGTTGGACTGAAGTATGGGCTTAAAGCCAGAGGTAACTGTGGGAAACTGGCTTGTGTGACATCACCAGATGAAGTGAGTTTATGGTTTGTACTGGTCTTAAAAATCTGACATCCTGTGCTAGTTGCCTTGCTGCTGATGGTGTAATAATCCAATCCCTTTGAAAATCAGTGAGATGAATGGCTTCTTAGATGGTTTACACAGTCCTTTATGAATGTAATTCCATGTTATAAGATAAATCTTAGTTTTGTGAAAATGACGCTGGGTTTGTATTAAAGCTAAATAGAGATTTAGTAAAGTGGTTTTATGCTGGATGGAAAATAAAAAGCAAAGCATCTGCTGGCCACAAAAGGGGGACTTTTCTGAGTGATTGCTTGGTAGATTTCAACAGATGAGATTTTGTAAACTAAACACAGTATAAGGGGAAAATGACCAGGAATTTATCTAGGTTAAAAAAGCAAAGGTTAATACAAATGTGATGGTGAATTGTACCCAGTGTCCTATTCCATCTCTGCATGAAGACTGCTGAAGTTCTGGGAAAGTCGTGTTGGCATCGGCAGCCTCTGGTGATGGATGAGTGAATGTGCTTTGCTATAGCTAATGTTTGTTTGAGAGGACCGGAAATGTCTATGCTGGAGACTGGAGGCATTGCAGGATGTGTGCTCTACATATGGTTTGCTTGAAGACAGCATTTTGGATAATTGCTCTTGGTTTGTTTCTGGAGAATTCTAAATTTACCTCCAGAGAAACTCAGTGTTGCCATTCGGCTGCTGAACACCTTGCTCCAGGAGGGTTAGTAGAAGCTTAAAGGGGCAAAATTATATTTATTGAACATTAGTGCTGAAGACTAATGTCTCTTTCTCCCACTTAAGTAGAAAATCAAAATTTGAAAGTAGCTGTGTTTCCTGGTTATGAAGGCCTTAGCTTATTTTTATGTGTGTATAGCTCACAGAACCATAGAATAGTTTAGGTTGGAAAACACCTTTAAGATCAAGACCAACCATTAACATACCTTTACTTGTGTACCTAACTCTACCATTAATTACGAGTGCTACATAACTCTAACCATTAACATAACTGCATTTGTGTGCTTTTTAGATGTTATGAATTGATCATGTTTGTATAGGGTAGAAAAGGGGGTCTTGTGGGTGGGGGGGGGGGGGGTGTTGGTTTTTTTTGTGGGTTGGTTTTTTTTGTTTATACGTAACTGTAGCTGCCCTCCTTGTGTACATGGACTGAAAATCTGGCTCTTCTGCACTCCTGGGCAAAACTCAGAAAATTCACCAGAATTTCACACAGGGTCTACTATTACCTGTTCTTTCTACTCATTGTGCAGGCAGACCCCTCACCAGGAGAATATATGTCTGGGAAGGCACCTCCTGGGACATTGGGTCCATTTTCCTGCCATCATAAGCAATCACATCATATGAGCCCTTTCATTAACTGATCAAAATCCATTTTAGAAGTACAAATGCTTTTTCTGCCACTGCTTCCAGTGGAAAACTGGTATAGAACGTCATTGTCTGAGTTCTAGCATGCGTTTATTCACAGCTGGTTTGCACCCCCTTGTAGAAACACTGTCCTTCGGTGTAAATACACTTTTGCCCCCCTGAGTGTTTACTTATCTGGTGTATCCTTAAACACGTGTTCAACTCCTTCCTAGCCTTCCTTTGGTCAGGCCAGCAGTGATCATCCTTTTAGTTCTTTCCACCCACTCAAGATAAAACTGAAGTTACCTTCATGAGAAACTTGCAGTGGTTGCTAATTCTCTAAAGAGAAAAAGCTAAAGGAAAGTTTAAAGGACAGTTAACTGAGAATCTTTTAAATTTAACTTCTGTTTTGTGGTCTTTGTAAATAATGTCATAATCTTTTTGTTTTGTTGAAGTCATGGCTACTGGTAACTTTCAAGCTTAGCAAAATGAGGGCTGTGAAGTCTTTTTTCATCCTAGAGTTTCCTTGAGGAAAAAGTCAGAGATGACAATTGGGAATACATTTTTAATGCAGTAAAAGTAATTTGTGTAGGCTATTGTGGAAAATACTGCTCTATGTGCTGGTGAGAGATGTAATTGTAGTCTTTGTAGCGGAGTTGCTCCTTGTGAATTGCCTTTTTGCTATTTTGGTGTGATCCAGAGAATCTCTGCTCTTTACCACATCTGTTCAAGATTTTATCACTTTAAAGAAGGAAGCTGTCCTACAGATAGGCAGTAGCAACATATTTATTTCTTCTGGTCAATGAGAAGTCAAATTTCAGACCACCCTTTGGCAGGCAGGTAATAATAGCTTTAAGTTTAAAGAAAAGGATGAAATGACTGAACAATCTAGGACATGGAAAAACAGGTGGAAAAGAGATGACGGAGTGAGGGGATAATGCTGAAGGTCTGCTAATCATGAGATGGAAACAATATAGTAGGGGATATTTTTTTTGTGTGTTATAGAAGAATCAGAAAGCATCATATAAAACCTTCAGATGACTTTAAAATTATACAGAAGGAGGTGATTCTTCACACAGAACCTGGTTATGGAAATCGCTGTGTAGGATAATCTGCTGAAAGTTCCTGTGAGTTCAAGGCGTGGATGTGGGAAAAAGAATTAGTGATTCTCACATATAAAGGCAGCCTTTGCTGAGAAGTCATAGTAGGTTTTATGGGAAGAACTGCTTGAAGAATTAGATAAAGAGCCCTGAAAACAGTGAGAGGGGAAGAAGTAATACACTTTGCATTTAAGCTCAAGCCTCTACGTTCGATTGCTGGAAGACATTTGAAAATATCAATACCAGAGCTCTGAAGGATTCTTCAGCCTACTGACAGGAGGTTTGGGAACTGGGCTGTTAACTTGAAACCCAAACAGATGTTTCAGTATATAGCTTCAAAGATTTGAAAGATTGTTTCCCAACATGCCTTTTATGTGAGGAGACTTTTAAGAGCTGCTGAATAAATTTTATTATATTTTCTACAAAAGTGTTACCCACATGGAAGCGGCAGGCTTTGAACGGTTGTGGGCTCAGAAGTGAAACTATAACAACATAATGCGGGCGCAATTGAACAAAAATGGTATAGAAATGGGGAGATGTGTGTTAGCCTGTTTAGGACCCAGAGGGGTGAGAGTTTTGAGATGATTCAATAGCTGCTTCATGAATATAAGTAAACACAAGGGAGCTCTATTGGCTTCAGCTCTGCTACATTAGATAGAAAAATTTTTAATGTTGGGGAAGAATATAGATGAATAACAATCCAGATGTTAGTCATGTTGTTTTATGTGCATTTAGAAATACATGTGACCGTGATGAGAGTGAGTTGAGAACCTACAGAGTTTTGAATGGGAAAAAATATCATGAAAAGGGAGTAAATTTAACTTATCCTCTGTCTTTTCACCCCCTTCCCAGATGCTGTCTGTCTGCGTGTTGGTACTGGGAGCTCTTTTGTGCTTGTGCTATACAAATGCCTAGGAAAAGTATAATCCCTGCTGTAGGAATTTATCACACTTTAAAAAAGAAGACAAAGGGAAACATCTAGAAGTAAGGGATTGAGACATAAGAGAGCCAAGTTCCAGTTCAGTTGAATTACTGTATTTTCAACCTGGAAGTGTAGAGAACTTTTCAATGCCTTCTGTTACTAGGACAAGCAAAACACCTGTATTGTGCTGTTCTGTTATCATAGGTTCATTAGCAATTCTTCTTTGGTTTATAGTTTCAGGAGAAAAAACCCTCCACATTCTGGTGGTTCTTTTATTAAAAATGTGTTTGCATTTGTCTGCAACCAGGAATAGGCCAAATCATTTTAGGAGGAATCCAAGCAAGAGTCTCCTTACACTTTCCTTCTTGCAATGCGGAGTGCTTGTTCCCCTCTCTTCAGGCTTTTGTTTGCTTTGTGTCATTGCATTGAGTTGAGAGTGGAAAAGAAATAAGAAATATTTTTATCATAAATATTTGTCAGTTGTGGAATTGCCTTGAATTTTTTTATTTTATTGTTTTCCAAAGGGGAATGTACCCTTCAATCACATGACTGGCAGAAACTCTGGCCCACTTTTAAACTATCAAAGGCAGAATGGAGTTTATTTGCAAGGTCAAGATCTACTTATAAGTAATAGCACTTCCTATGGGGAAAAACACTAACACAATTTGTGAAAGTTATTTTACTTGATGGTCAGATAAACTCGATAGTACATCAAGAATAGGGTACCTGGCTGTGATGTGACAGCAGCATATAGGCAGAAGGTTTTGCTTTTCTTACAGATGTATTGATGGATTTTTCTTGTGGATGTCTGACTTCTGAAATCATAGCTTTGGTATTTTAAAAGGCAAAGTAATGAAACTGTAGGGTAATAAAAAAAAAACTAAACCAGCTCCAAAAATACAGGAAACGTGGCAGCAGAAGTATCTGCTCAGGGAAGTTTATAACCCTTCAAATTGCCAGAACCTCTTTAGCAACTGCCTCATATTGTGGGTTTATCTGGCAGAAGGAGGATGACAAGGTTGCCAGCCTGCCTAATGATCTTCATCTAACATTTACCTTATTGAGAGGGGACTAATTCAGTTAAATTAACAACCTAGCATATTTGCTGTCCACCTAGTTGATGAATTAAATAGCCTGAAGAGAATGTTTTATGACTCGTTTATCCATAAAAATTGCTGAATTTCACGCAAAAGGGAATGACTTTTCAGTAGCCATGTGCTGCAATGTCCTACACCCCTTGTCTGTAAAATATTTATGTATACATATCTGTATATAAAAGTAATAACTTTAAATAAAAGCTGTGTGTCTTTGGGAAATGGGAGAGCATACAGGCAGATACCCCTCTTGGAGTGACCCCGGCTCATGTAACACTGGTGCTTTGCCACATGTTGTGTGCCTCCTGCTCAGAGGAAGCGCAGACCATTAATGACAGCCTATGAGCTTGTGACACTGAGATCACTCAATCAATCAAATGTGGCACCTTGTGCCAGCCCAGCCAGCTGTCCTCTTCCATCAGCGTCTGAAAGTGCTGCACTGAAGGCCACAGGTGCCAGCTGCCATCCTCAAATAACCACTGGACCTGCCCCAGATTAAGTGTATTTAGGGAACCTGTTTAGATTGAATTTTCTGTCTTGACAGTCCCCGTTGAGTTTCAGTTTGGAGAAGGAGAATAAACAAATTATAGGCAAATAAACAAATTATAGGCTAATAAACAAAGTAGTGCATCTATAACAAGGAGTCCAAGCCTGGGGCTTTATACTTACTTGTTGCAAACCCATTGTGAGACATCACCATAAGTGCCTGTGACAGCAGGAGATATTGCTGAGAATGCATTTGACTCATTGTGTTTTGATTTGACCAAAACTTGAAACATCACAGTGAAGTCTGTGGTTTGTGGATCCACCAACCCACTGAAACTTTATTTTGCTTCTGTTACTGTATGCTGTGTGTGCCAAAGAGGTCAAGAAGAGGAAGATTTAATTTTATGAGAAAATACATTATGAACATTCTCATTAGAATGTTCCATAAGCACATTTGCTTTCTTTCAGTCATTTCCAGTATGAAAGAGAAATGTATGAAAGAGACTGTATGCAGATGTGAAGAGCATGTCTGTCAGTCCGAGCTGAGTTTCTGGTGCTGCTGCACAACCTGAAAGCCTCCATGTACGAGAGGTCCACCATAAAGGGGTGAACCAGTGTTTTTCAGATCTGTGAGCAGGGACACTTTTGCATCCTTACATCTTGAGGACTCCAAAGTTACAGAGCTTGAGCATATCAGGCTGAGGAGCTTGCAGGTACAAGAGGCTCGGGCAGGTGGAATATACGGGTAGTCAGGCTTTTACAGTGGAAACTTGTGTTTCAAGGCAAAAAAAAGTTTCTTTTGCTGCTGTCACCCCCAGATTGATAGACGGTAAGTGATATAAACTGTTCTTATGAAGGGAGTCTACTTCTGTTCTTGATTGCAGTGGTTCTCAGTGCAGCAGGTTGCTCTTGTATGTCTATATCAAGATTTTCCTCTGTTATTATCATCACTAGGTCCTTGTCCTCACTTGACGTTGTCAGGGCTGCTCATTCTTATTCTCTAGTATGTATGAGTTTTCTATTATTTGCTTGCTGAATGTAATCACTTGCAATTTTCTAGGTTGAAAAAATGAAGCTCCTTTGAAAAAAATGTAATGGGACATCCCCAGGTTGAAACAGGCCCTGAGCACAGCTGATGGCATAGAGCCTTTAATTTACTAAACGTCAGTAGTTTGATGGCAATTCAACATGACTGGTGATTGCCTGCTTCGTGTTACTGCTGTGACTGAAAAGGCTGTTTACTTTTGGAAGAGAGTAAGCTCAGCTGAGCAACACTCAGAGCAATCTCCTCTGACCTGCTAATAATTTTTTTCCAAGAGGCTCCTCAATTGCTGAGGAGCATAAACCCCTGGAAAAAAAACCCCTCTTTGTGCATATGCTTGTTTATATATCTGTTACAAAGAGGTCAAATGAGAAAAATGGTGTTTGGGGCTAAATTTGCAAAAGGACAGAAGTTTTCAGAATAATATCAGAAGTTTTCTTTGCTGCAAAGTGATTCTTAATTTGACTAGTGGAAGACATTTGTTTTTCAAGAAATTTTTCTCATGTTTATTGTCCCAGATTGACCCAGCACTGAAATCTTTCTCTATGTTTCTGATGGGTTTTTTGTGGGACTACTTAGAAGTGAGTGGCCCTGTATGAGTTGGAGAGCAATGGTTCAAAAGAATAATAAAAAAAAAGAGCCATCTTGTTCTCATTAATTTACTGTAATGATCAGAACATCTTTTACAAGAGACCACATTGCGTGCAGGAAAAGTAGAGGTAGGCGCTCTTCCATTTAAGCTAACAGCTCGGTGCAAGTGGATGCAAATTCACCTGCCAAAGAACAGTAGCGTTTCTAAAAATTAATTTGGGGTCCAAGGTCCTTAAATAACATCCGACTTGATGGTCTTTTATCCATAGATGGCATTGCAGGTGGTAGCAGTGTTAGCTTCCTCCCACTGTTGTGCGAGTGATTATAGAGGAAATACTTTTTTTGTGTGTTAAAAAGACAGCTAGGATCTTACATGCTCTTTGAAGAAATAAGTTAATAATTTAATTAAAACAAAACAAACCATTTTTAGAAGAGCACATCTACAAGTAGTACAGCTTAAACCAGGATATGCTTACAGTTAGTTTGGGTTGCTGCTGGAGAAGCAGCCCTGGAACGGGAGGCTTTGCAGCTTATCACAAATGGCTGTATTTCTGATGTGCTGCCTCCCTTTTAACATTTGGCTTTTAGGCCTTGTCTTTTGGGTTTTTGTGGGTACAGAGCAAAATTTGTTGAAACTTATATGCATGCTTTTGTTGGCAGCCTGAGTCGTTTCCAGGCTCCTGAAGTCCTATGTGGCCCATCTGTTGCTGGTGTAAGTGTTAATGGACATGACTTGCATTGCCCTTGCAATGACTGGTGAATCTATCAAAGAGATTACTAGCTTGCTAAAGATGATTTTATAGACTCTGCAGCTGGTTTGTTTAAAACTAGATTACTGTCACATTCCAAACCATTTAGCGCCGCTGGACCAATGAGGAATAATAATTTAGAGGCTGGCTAGATTTAATCAGATTTTAGGAGATGAGACTTAATCAAACATAAGAGGTTGAGAAGCCTGATGGAGCTAATGAATTTGAATATGTCATACAGGGTCTGCCTGAACTGTGGCACATTTTCTCTGGCCATGGTTGGTTCATAATAATGAAGCATTTGCAAAAGTTATCAAGTCAATAGGTATAAAATACTTTATGCAAGGAACATCAGCAGTGGGGGGAGGAAATTACCTGAACTGAAACTCAAAGTAGACATTGCATGAGATTCCATTTAACATGAGAAATCGAGGAGTTAATTTTCAAGCTGTTTTCAGAATATATAAGAGAAGAGAATCGGGAAATTACCTTGAAGAAGAAAGATAACTTCATGCACTGAAGCAGGTCTCTGGATGGCTGCTTTTGGTGTAGACCTCCAGCATGTACTTACTGGATAGCCCTGGGCAGGTGTTTTAACTTCCCTGGCCCTTAATTCCCCATCCATAAAATGGTTGCACTAAACCTTTCCTACTCTTTCTTTTTTTTTTTTTTTTTTTTTTTTGTCTACTTTGCGTGCTGCTGTTGTAGCTAGAGGAGTGTTGACTTTATAAAGAAAGGCTAACTAAGGTAGATGCTGTGTGAATGCATGCTACAGCAATCTCTGCCCTGCTATTGCCAGTCCAAATAAATGGCATCATATTGTTTCTACCTTTAACATCCCCAGCAGCCCCCAAAACACACAAAACACACATGAGCTCCACACCCCCATTTTTTAACCTTAAGCAAGGATGTAGATAGCATTAAGAGCAGAGCTTGCATGATGACTAACCTCTTGTAATTTACAAACTGGGGCAATGCTTTAAGTGAAATTTGTAAGCTCGTCATTTGAAGTTCATGATTCTGTACTAGCAACCTGACCCTCCTCTTTGTGCTTTTGGTGGGAGCAGAATTCTGCTAGTGTTTTCTTCAGCAAGGCAGAAGTTGTAAATACTTTTCTGTTTCTACTAAATTAATTGTGAGAGATCCTGCTCTTTGCCCACCTTCTGGCAATGCTGGCAGAGCTCTGCAGGGCTTTGGAGGGAGTTTTGTCTCACACCTCTGTTTAAAGAGAAGCTGACATGACAATACAGGAGAACCAAACCATGAAAAATCCTTTAAAAAAATTTGAAATTTGGGGTGCTTGAGATGTTTTTGCCCTCTGTAAAATCTCTTTTTAGCTGAAGCAGCTGATGTGGAAATGGAAGGTAGCTCCACTCTCCTGCCTTATTCAGGTCAGGTCCTTCACTCTGCTAGAAAGGATAAACTCTATTAACTGTTGACACCAAGATTTGCTATAAAAGACAAATATGCTATAGAGGAGTGCGATTAAGGGAATTGGGTTGGGATAGGGATTTTTAATCGGCATTAGGCCTGACAGTGAGCTAACGCTGCAACCAGCTGAATGATTGAGAGTTCTGAAAAGGTGAAATATTCAGTAAATGCCCTGTTTTGTGTAATGCTGTATCAGTTGCTGAAGCTGTGGCTTCTCTCCCTTTCCTCAACCAAGATCAGAAATGCCTTGTTCTATTTTGGCTTTTTGATATGCTGTTGTCATAGTGCTCAGTAACGACGGGACTGCGTGGTGACTTTCATTAAATCATTGGGGTTACATGACAGGCTTGGTTGCAAAAAAAAAAATCAAGAGTTCTAGAACATTGTTATTCTTGTTATTGTATCAATGTGGAACTCTACCTGAAATTAAGTCCTGATTATGCCATACACTTTTGAAGATTATTTGAATGTTACTACTTGAATGTTACTTTTACATATTTCAATCCAAGTTGACCAACGTCATTGTAAATTGTGAAGGTAGATGTGTCATTCTGGCCTTCTACATGCAGATTAGAGATTCAGAGAGATGACTTTCCTGTAGGTGGGTAAGGGTCAGTGTGGTGAGCCTCATCTCAAGCAGAACAGAGTAACCCCTGTTTTCTTTTGAGTTCATGATGGACACCATGCTTTTCTGAGCTCTGACAATGTAACATACACATTTTACGGCCAAAATTATTTAAACACCAGAGACGTTGTCAAAACTTCTAAAGTCATACCTCTGTGAAGTGATATTTCCTCCCCAAGACACTCAGTTTTAGCCCTACTTAGTATTTTGCATCTTCGGCATAGGGAGGTGCCAATTTTGTCAGTCTAATTTTGTTAAAAGTAGTGCACAGTCTGGTTGTAGTTTTCTTCGTGTTTCTAATAGTAAGTACCATGCCAAGCTAATTAATGGGCTATGGAAGAAGTCACTGATGAGTACAGACTGAATATCTTCAGATGAAAAAGCTCAAGTTTCCTGTTGAGTGTAAAGAACAGCCCTACTGAAGCTTTGGTCTGCAACTAGATGCGGTGAGTAGAAGCAATCAAATAAAGGGTTAGAGGGGGATGAAACTAGTTCAGTTGACTATTATTTTCTATGTAGTCTCTTCTAGAAATTATTATTGCTTTGCAGGTAGCTAATCTAAATACAGAAGTGCTTAATTTTTGCTCTCTAATTATACAGGTTGGTACAACAACTTCCATTAGCTCATACAAGGTTTTCCTGAACTGGGTAAACAGACTGGGATCTTCTTGTATTTTCAGCATATCAACTGGTTTTAGTGTCTAGCAATGTAGAAACTAAGCAGGGAGAACTGAAGAGCCATTCTCAAATGGGTTTCTTAATAGCAATACACTTTGAAGTCAGATATTTTTAGCTGCTTCCCTTTCATATCACAGAATGTTAGGGTTGTAAGGGACTGCAAAAGATCATCTAGTCCAACCCCCCTGTCAGAGCAGGATCACCTAGAGTAGGTCATACAGGAACACATCCAGGTGGGTTTTGAAAGCCTCCAGAGAAGGAGACTCCACAACGTCTCTGGGGAGCCTGTTCCAGTGCTCTGTCACCCTCCCAGTGAAAAAGTTTTTCTCATATTTTTGTGGAACCTCCTGTGTTCCAGTTTACATCCATTGCCCCTTGTCCTATCACTGGACATCACTGAAAAGAGCCTAGCTCCATCCTCCTAACACTCACCCTTATGTATTTATAAACATTAATGAGGTCACCACTTAGCCTCCTCTTCTCCAAGCTAAGGAAACCCAGCTCCTTCAGCCTTTCCTCATAAGGGAGATGTTCCACTCCCTTGATCATCTTTGTGTCTCTGCGCTGGACTCTTTCAAGCAGTTCCCTGTCCTTTAACTGAGAGGCCCAGAACTGGACACAGTATTCCAGATGTGGCCTCACCAGGGCAGAGTAGAGAGGTAGGAGGACCTCTCTCGACCTACTAGCCACCTCCCTTCTAATACATCCCAGGATGCCATTGGCCTTCCTGGCCCCTGAGTAGAGGGGAGTTTCTTCAACCTACTGTCACTGATATGTGACTCCATGTCCCTGTTACACATCAGTTTAATGAAATTTAGAGGTGGGTGACCTTGATCTTTTCCACCAGATCTAGCCCACAAGTGTCTGCCTTTTCTTCAGAGGGAATACCAGGCTGTTCTACATCGACAATTTTGTTCGTGCAGGTATATCAGCCTGGCACAGTTCCTTTGTCCAAGTCACTGTCCAAATCCTTGCTCTGGAGTAGAAGAAGGAGGCCTATGAGGAACAGAAAGCTGGGGAGAGGAGATGGGAAGGGTTTCATCATTTGGGTTAGTCTATACCATTGCAAAGACTTCTTGACACTACTGCTTTGGTATTTATTTTGGTCATCAAACCTGGAAGGAGATCTCTAATACGGTGTATGGTTTCTTCCTAATTTCAATATATAAGTGGACATGGTAGCATGGTTCAATACTGTACAAAGGAGGACATAAACTTTACTCTTTAAAAACCTCAGTTTTGATATCTGCATGAATTTGTACTCTAAAGAACTTTCCACCAAGATAGCAAGTGGCCTTATCATTTTCTATGTATGATGAGAAAGATTCGCTGTTGGATGCAGTTTAGCTGGAGGGTTTTGATCTAATACAATTCTCCTCTCAGGAGAATGTTTTTGCTGTACTTCCTGCATTGACTTGTCATTATTCATATCTTCATCTTCTTACTGCTCCCACCTTGACTTTTTGGGAAGGTCATATGCCTGGGATTTACAGCTTTTTTTTTTTTTTTTTAATATATATATATATATATATAGTGACTGTTGTAGCAAAGA
>JAAGNO010003422.1:206090-243628 GCA_033439905.1 Ceryle rudis | reverse complement strand
GAAGCCATGTTGGTTGTAGCCAATCACTTCATTGTTATTCATCTGCCTCAGTAGTGCCTCCAGGAGGATCTGCTCCACGATCTTACCAGGCACAGAAGGGAGACTGGCTGGCCTATAGTTTCCATGTTTATCTGTCTTTCTCTTTTTAAATATGGGGGTTATATTTCCCCTTTTCCAATCAGTGGGGACTTCACCGGACTGCCATGACTTTTGGAATATAATAGATAGTGGCTTAGCAACCTCATTTACCAGTTCCCTCAGTACCTGTGGGTGTATCCCATCAGGTCCCATGAACACTTTCAGGTTCATCAGATGGTCACGAACCTGATTTTCACCTGCAATGGGCAGTTCTTTCATCCAACCCCTACCATTATTTTCTGTGACTCTGGGGGTGTACATGTCCTGTGGCTGTTGCCAGTCGCAGCATCTGCAAAGTCTCTTCCTGATTTCAGCCAACTCTGGCACATGATGAGTTGGTACCATGTGCTGTTATAAACCTTACAAGACTCTGAACTGCACTGCTGGGATTAAGTTGCTGTGGAGCAATCTAGGGAAAAAATTTGTGGGATATTGGGGAAATGACTGATGTTATGATGTAATATGACAGATACATGTTCCCTTGTCTAGTGCACCCTTTTAATTGTCTGTTGTTTGAGGCAAACTGGTGTCTAAGTGATGATACAGCTTCCACTCCCCCAATATGTTAGGGAACTGCTGTCTGGGCTTCTGCTTACAGCCAGGGAGGTGTTTGGAGCAGCTGCTGCACTGCAGGGTAAGCATCCTAACCTGGGTAAAGTGGTGTGTGATGGGGTAGGAAAATCAGGGCCTGGGTTTGGAGGTAGTAGAAAGTTAAAAAGGCAATTTTACAAAGGAGCATTCAGAAATACTTTTTTTCCTAGTATTTTCTGCTTTACTTTCTCACTGCTTGTTCTTCCTCCCTTATAGAAGCTGCCAGCTGTGGTGTCAAGTCTCTAAAGTGTTAACATAGCTCTAGCCAGAGCAATTAACTATAACCAAAAATCTGAAGAATGTTTATCTTTTCCCTGTTGTTTTTTTTTTTTTTTTTCCAGGAATTCAAGCAGAAGTGTATACAATTTTTTTTCTTTTCATGGATGTGACTTTCTACTCCTAAAATTGATCCATATGAGCATGTTTACCTTACCTTTGGGACGTTGGTAGTTCCTTCTCCTTTAGCTTGTAAAGGTCAAGGATGAGATAGCAGCCTTAGCTTTGGTTCTGTCCTCTTTGCTAATAGCAAAATACTTGATTGTCTGGTGTGGCTTGCATACCTTGGAGATGTGATAACCAGATATTTCTTCGGTTGATGTCTGACTGTTCATCTTAGTAAACTGGGATAATTCAGGAGAAGTGTTAGGTTTCTTTTTCCTTTGGAAAAGAACAAAGCATTTTGCATTGAATGCAAAATCATTTGAAATAAGTGATGAGGTTACTCAGTCAAAGCAGAATAAGAACTAGGAGAGATGTAATTCTTTTTTTTTTTTTTTTTTTTTTTTCAGGTTGCTGACATGATGTGAGAGTTGCTAATGCAGTATGAAGTACAAATGATATGCAAAATTCCCTGATAACTACCTGGGAATTCTCATTCCATCAGCAACTTTTGCGTAATCATAAATGAGACAGCTTGAAAGGCACTTGTTGCATTTCGTGTTGCCTGCATAAGTCATTCAAATGAACTGGCCTACATTATTTTTGATTTTTTTTTTTTCCTGCATGGCTTTCATAGGCAATAGAACAATGTTGAATTACTACTCTTTTTTGCATTTAACAATTCAAGAATGTCAGAGTGAGGAGATGTGACAAGTAAGCACCTTGGTGCAAACTACTTAGAAATTGGGATTGTAAAAATTAGGTTTCAGAGAGTCAGATCAGGATGTTTGATCCCCTTTGAAAATTGTTGACTGTCTAGATTTTAATTGTAATATGTTTTTGTTTTACAGTTACAGCTGGTACTTCAGAGCTCAGAGTATGAACATCTGTGAAATGTTTCTTTGTCTCTTGGGACCCTCAGGCTCAACCCTAGTGGCTGGTTCCTATCTGTGGGGCTTGAGGAAGGATCAGGGGAGGCAGGAGGTGAGCAGGTTTACTGCATGGGCTCTAGAGAGCACTCTAGCTGCTTGCACATGCAGGCAGTACAGATGCAATCCCTTCCAGTGTCTCTCCTTCATGAGTGATGGTAGGTTGATGGATCTGTGCAGCGCAAGGACTGCTCCCCCTGCCCATTCCCTGGCAGCTGGCAGGGGTTGCCAGCAGGTGCCTCAACAAGAGCATGGACATGCCCATGTTGTCTGGTACATGTCTTACAAACCTCATCTCCTCAGTCATTGCATACAGCTTAGTTTTCTTCTGTATTTCTGGATACTAACATTCTCTTGTAGCTTGGGTATATTCCTGCTTACCTTCACTCAACTCTACTTTGGACCTCATACAACGGTTCTGAGATTGTATTATTTAATATTTTTAGATAACTCCCTCCATTGCTTCAGGTAATCTGTGTTTGCAGTTCATTATGGTGGTACTTTTTGTAGCCAGGAGCTGAAGAGCAAGCATTGGATGGCATGAGGTGTGCAGGCTCTTCCTAGAGAGCAGTGATAATTGTTCCGTAATCTGCTGCAGGATCTGTTTCAGACAAACACTATAACGGCAACATTCAGAGAGTTTTCTGGAAACAGGTTGTTTCCCCCTGAACAAAGGGCAAAGCTACGTAGTTACTGTGCATCCAGTGTGAATGGTCAGAGGCTGGGAGCTAGAGAGCAAAGCTGAGGGTGAATCATATTGATGAATGCAGAGTTTGGTCTTCATCCAGGAGGAGAAATATAAAACTGATTGAGTCTCTCCAAAGCTTCAGGGCTTGATTCTCAGCTATTGTAAATCATCACAGTTCGGTATAACTGAGGTTGACGATCTGACCACATAACTTTATCTTTGCAGTGTACAACAGATGATTAAGTACCAATGCATGTTGAGGTGATGTGGGCAGTATGTAAGGATGAAGCAGGAATGTGCCTAAAAGCCTTCTAATCTATAGTTTGTTCAGTTCATGCCATTTATCTCTCCATCGCTGTGCCAGTATCTCTGTATTAATCTGGAAGGCTCTCTTTGCTGAATATGATGAATGTACAGAAGTCTAGAAAGCCTGGGAATGCTCACAGTTGCTGTGTTAAAAATAATTATCTGCTGTTTCCAGCCCCAGATGCAATCTTAGAAAGCATGAAAACAGCCTGGGATGTATGCATATGGTGCTGGGAGAGGTCAGCAGGAGGTAGATGCTCACAAGCTAATTGGGCTTCTGGGATTCTGTTTTAAGGAGTGCCTTCGTATAAAACAATGTACATATCCAGGACACAGTTGCTGCTCTGTCAGTTTCCTAAACTGACAATTGTTTTAAGATAAGAGATGTTTTTATTTCACTGAAGTCCTTTTTCTCCAAGTCCAAAAGAGCCTGAAAAATATTATCTCATGAAAAAATACCTTTGGGTATGTGTGTTAAAAAGGTGAGTGCATTCTGCAGTGCTAGCAGGGTCACTCTGCATGCTCAGTCTCCTTTCTGAATGCTGTTTATGAAGGAGAAAAACTGTCTTGAAATGCAAAGGATGCAAGCAGCTGCAGGTTTTATCTAACATGGTACAAAGTGGCCCATCGTGAATTGAGTGAGGTGTTGCTAACTGGGGGAGGCACTTCATCCTCCCTCTGTGGCTGGAATGATATAAATGTTATGTGTTGACTTTTAATGAATATTCATCAGTTGTATTTATGTGGAGGGCTTTATAGTCTGTCATTACAGCCTTATCTTATACATTAGGGAGAGAAGGCAGCTCCCGCATTTGATGTCTGATGTTAGTCAGGTCAAAATACCATAGCCTGTGAGCCTGGAAGGGCTGAGACTTGCTGGGTACTGAAAGAGATCTCTGCACTGCTCAGAGAATATCAAGCAGGGAGTGTCCAAGGTCAAGCAAACATAGGAAAATAAAAAAAGAATACTGAGTAGGCAGTAAATATTGTACTTAGGAGGCTTCTCTTCTCATCCTATAAATTGATGGCCGCAGTGCCTGTACTTTTCCGTCTCACGTCACTGTTGGTTCTGGACCTGCCTAGGTGGTTGTGTCCTGACTTTTTTTTTTTTTGTTGTTTATAATACTTGCATTCCAGTGTAGTACAAATATCATTGTGTGGCACCTTATAAAGCCTCCCAAAAGTTACTGCTTTCCCCTCCCCCTTGTCACGTGTTGCACATTCCTGGTGCTGTGATGGTCTCTACTTGCCTCTAAAAGGCCCTTCATGCTGCTGAGTGTCTTTCTACAAACACCTGGAGTTTCAGTCCTTAAACATCCAGAGACATTTGGGTCCTGCCATTTTAGGCAGTGCTCTCCTTTTTGACTGACTTCACCATGGCTGGGATTAGCCTGTGAGATGAACTACTCCAACACTAAAGGGTCCCTACCCTTCTCTTCCAGGTGAAGCAACATTTAAATGGCTTCACCTTCTCTAACAAAAAAATACAAATTAAATTTAAACTAGAAGGTCCATCTTGAAAGAGGATTGCTCCACTGAGTATTCCCATAGTGTTACTTAATGTGGTATTACAATATCCTTGTTATGGTGAAGGGAGGTGCTGAAGAATGGAAGAATATAAAGCAAATTCCCTCCATAAGGTAGTTACTGTGGTGGATGAGCTAGATTTGTGTTGTGCTTGGCCTGTTTATTGCAATAGGTTTTGCAGGGACATTGTTTGCAGTGTAAGTTTACATCCCAGCTGATTACTCCCTTTCTTTTCCTAATACCTTGTGTTTATATTAAAATGCACTTTTTTTTTTCTTAGGATTAACAGCAAATCACCGTTTCTTTGTTGTGTGATAGAGAAGTTTTTAATTTTTCATGATGAAAATCACCTAGCAGCTCTTTAAAGGGAAAATCTGTTTTGTAAGAAAAACAGAACAAACCAAAAATTACTGGTAGCTAAAAAGTACTTGTAGCATCTGTTGTTTAACTGTATCCATGTTCCAATTAACAACAAACCATAAAAACATATCAGCATTCAACTCCATTAATTTTATTTCTTTTTTTATTATATTCCTATATTATTCTTTCAAGTGGGTTTTGCAAAAGTACAAAATGATACTAATAATGCTTAATAAATGAATAGCCAACTATATAACCTTATAATTCTTTGTAAAGTCTATCACAGACGTATAATTTTTCTTTAAAGTAAACAAAGACATTGATACAAAATTATAGTGCTTCCAGAAAAAATGTATATGAGCATTGATTAGTTTCACACACATTAGTCTCAACCACATAAACTTGAACTGCTTGTGTTTTTGTTCAAAAGCACTTCCTATCTCACTCCTGTCATGCTGTTAAATTTGTGATCTGTGTATTATTATTTTCATATTTCTCTCTTGCCAGTTGCTAGAGATCCAGAGATATTGCCCATTGTGCAGACATAGGATCTTTGAGTTATTATGGTGCAATATCCTATCAGCCCCTGAATTTAGTTGTAAACCTGTTTCAACTTAATGGCCCAAGGTTGGCTAAAATGGATGAGTGAGGCATCACACATGTTCCCAACCTCTTGCCCTGCTGTGTTGAGAGCACGGTTGCAAGCACGCAGGTCCGACTTAAAAAAAAAAAAAAAACCCTCACAGTTTTACATTGTCCATCAACATCAGGGTATGCAAGGTCCAATGGTAATTTTTCTAGTTTGTAAAGCAGAATAGAAGAGTCGGTATCTTCCACTTGCAAACAGTTGATTGAGGTGTATGATGTTTATATGTGTGTGCAGACATACCCTCCCCACACAGATAATGTATCACATGGAGACACTTAAACTGGTACTCTGGTTTATGCTGATCATTTACTGTTGCCTGGGTGTGTTTTAATGTCTTTGGTTTTAACTTTTTTCTTTCTTTTTTTTTTTTTGTGCTGGGAAGATGACACATAATGTACACATGTCTCTGGGTTTGACAGTATTAAGTGTAAGGTCTGTATATAAATGCAGCTAATGAAATTGGGGACTATGTGGCCTCAAACCATTTAAAATAATGGCATGAGCAATCTCACTCCATTACATTTGAGTGGAAGCACTTCATGTTAAAGTGCTGGTTCCCTGAGGAGCCAAGGAGCCCTGATTGAATCTTACTTGCAAAATGGACAGCAAAGATAAGTTTGTTGCAGGGCAGATGACAGCTCTGACTCAACAGAAACCGCAGTGCTCAGGGGGAGGGTTGCTTTGAGCCTGTAAATACATTTTCTTTTCTTTTTCTTTCACTGCTGTCTTGCAAGGTTTGCAGCAAAGGTATTTGACCAGCATTTGTGTTTCCCAAAGGCACTGATGTATGGCACCCATCTGTGGTGCCAGTAAGATTGTGCTGGGTGATGATGGTCTACTCTGCTCCTTGGTGCAAAGTCTCTGGGTTTTCATCCTTCCAGCTGTACAGTTTAGAGCAAATAGTTCCATCAGGGGACTGGTTCTGTAGCAATAAAAATTCTGTCTTGTCTTCTGGTGTGACTTTATCAGAAGGCTGTTTTAAATATGTGGGGATTTTCTTGACCATGGTAAAGCACCAAGAGGTTCCTTAGCAAAGGGATGGCCAGGACCTGGCTTGGGTGCTTTAAGCAAGTGAACCTCCTTTTTATCCTTTTGTAATGTATTACAAAATACAAAAGTTGTCTGGAGACACTTGATAAATCAGTTTTGACAGAGGTTGATGAGATGATGTGCGTTTTGCTGCAATCTGTCCATCTGTAGCAGTGATCATCCCTGGCAGGTGTGGTGTTTTCTTGAGGAGGCCATCCCCTCATGACCACTTGGCAAGGCAATGCTTGTTTTCTCACCACCGCTGGTCAGTTAGTATCTGTATGAGAAACCTGAAAAAATGTGATGCTCCTTTGCTCGGTTCGAGATTCACTGTGGGTTTTAAATCTGCTTTTCATTTCTGCAGAAAAAGCACTTGGGGAGTATTTCTGCACTCTGTGAGAGCTGCCATACACCAACCAGCAATGTAAAATATCCCATTTCTTATGGAGAAAAAGTAGAATTGCTCCCAACCTGTAATATTTGAAAATAAATACATCTGACAAAAATGTGACTGCATGCATATCAGGACAGGACAGTAATTGACTATAATCATGAAGACTGACTAGAAGAAACAAGATTCAAAATTAAGTGGAATGCTACAGAAATCGGATTGCAGGCTGCTGGCCTGTATCGAGAGGAAGCAGGACTTCTGCAAGACAAATAGCTCTTCCCAAACACTTATCTAGCAAAACCACATTGAGCAAAACAAACTCGACTCTTTCCAGTGTACGTTTCATGCTGATGAGAAAACTTGGTGACATCTTCAGTGATGGAAAATATCAGGAGAGACACAGATGTTTGGGAGGGAGAGAGGAGTAGAGCTGCAGATTCAAATCTGAAAAATTTCACCCCTCGTCCATTCCGGTGATGATGTGGGATCGTGGGCAAGGACTTGATTGTGGGAAGCAGCTGAAAACGAAGCAGCAGGACCTGTGTCCTCCTGGACTCGGTGGATCAACCTGCTGTCTCATCACCATTGTTGCAAAGTTTGTGTTTTCTGTAGCAGCACAGGGAAAGGCAGGCTCAGCCTTCAGAGAAGCTGTGTCTGTTTAATGTAGTTTCCCAAAAAAACCCTGTACTCATCTAAGCTTGATCTGAGAGTGCCTTTTATGTGCAGATTTTCCCAGCCTTCCCACAGCTTTACAGGCATATAATAATTTTACCAAAAGAAACATTGCAAATCCAAGGAATTCAGATTTAAGCTTAAGTACAACATAAATCTCAATGAGAAGGCTATTTTGCTATATAGTTCTATCATATCAGGGAATTAATTTACCAGAAATGCAAGAGGAGGTACATGCTTCTCTCTCCCATGTAACTTAGAAACCTATGGTGAAATTTTATCTGAATATAATGGTACTCCTGAATTTCCTAGAATTGGAGCATGATGCGATTTTTTTTGGGAATATTGAAGTCCTCTTGCTTCTTGTGTGGCATGTGAACAGTATCCCAAAATAACAGGTTGCAGAGCCTTGTGTTTCATTGCTGGGCTTGAAGCTTTCAGCCTTGAGATTCACTTTGCAAGTTAGGGGAAGGAAGGAGGAAGAAGGAAAAACTTTGGTATTCTGAATATAAGTGATGTAATTTGTAGGTTCAGTTAGCGTGGTGCATGCACTGGGGTAAGCCCAAAAATGCTTAGATGACATGAGTTATAATGGATACTGTTAAATTTGTATGCCATTTGAAAAATGTGATGGTTTTAGTGCATAAATGTAAATGATCTCATGCTTTTATAATCAGCTTTGCCAGGGTAAAATGCAGTTAAATCCAGCAAAGTACAATATTTGTCCTAGAGTTAGACAGTTGGTTCATTTAATCACAGCTGCAATGAAGAGCTTGTTTCTCTTCTCGGTTTGTTTCCAGTTTAGTTTCTTTGCTTTTGAACATATGATGGCTGCTGGTTTGGAGGATCACTTAGTATTACCGTCTTGAGAGGCATGGTGTAGTATTGGGTAATATAAAGACTCTTGAAACTATGATTCAACCTCTCAGATCGTATTAGGATTAGGATTTTGTGTTAAGGTCAAATATTAGTCTCAAAATACATTTCTAATCTGTTTTGTAAGTTTGATGTGGCTTGGATCTGAGGTCTTGCCTCAAAACTTGTCAAACTGTAGACTAGTAACTTTTGGAGAGATGGAAATATTATCCAGTATCCACATAAACCTCTACTGTCAGTTTGAACATTTGTAATCTTTAATACACCGTAACACCGAATGCACTGTGACAGTTAAGACTGAAAAATTTAGTATTTCTATGTTTAAGGGCAACTTCTTCTCTTGGCTGGGCAAGTAGTTTTGATTAAAAAAAAAAAAAAAAGCCAACACCCTGCCCAAGCCCATGAATTTAAATGGTAAACATAGATCAAATCCTGAGCCTTTCACTTTCTCTATTTGTGTGTTAGGTTTTTGTTTTGACTGCATGAATCAGGACAGCAGTTTCCTGTCATGTGTCTTTCGGGTGGACTTGCCATTCAGACTGTCCATCATGTTTTGTGGTTTCCTCCAGTTTTTCTCCCATTTCACAGTGTTTGGTTTCTGATCTTCCCTCCATCCTTCCATTGTGAGCATCTACTTTATTTTAATCTTCTTGACAGGACCGTCTTATCTGTTCTTAGCAAGCTCCATTTAACCTCGTCTGCCTTGAGCAGATTTGTATTCCTGCCTTCTGATTTCTCCCTAGGGCATGCAGTGAGAAGGCCCCTCTCTCCTATCAAAATACAATATTTTGATAATTTTAAACTCTTAACATTTAGTTTTTCTGTTCTCCTGGCAATACAAAACCTGGAGCTGACCACTGGTGGGAAACTTTTGGTTTCCCAAATACATTGGTGGGAAATGTTTCTCAATCCTCCATTCTCCTTCCAAATCCAGTCCTAGTCTCCACCAGTTTGAGACCACCTCCTTTGCCTTTCCTCTAGCAAAAAACCCCAACACTGTTATTTGTTTGTTTGTTTGTTTATTTGTGAGTCACAGAAAGATGAACTTAATGACATGTTGCTCCTGAAAGTTTCTGGGTAAGAAATTTCCCTGCATCTCCCCCAGGGCCTAAGGATTGCCCATCTGACTGACAATTTGATCTTGGAGGGATTAGACTCCTTGCTATATAGAATACATATTCCACTAAATCTGAGTTTGGTGTCTTGGAGATTATGGTACATGTGAAGGGTGGATGATGGCAGGTCATTTCTTTGGGAGAAGGCATTTTCCTAGAAGAGTTTTTGTTGTGAGGTTTTTTTGGTTTTTTGTTTTGTTTTGTTTTTTTTTTTTTAATCTTTCAAGGGCTGAAATTTTTCCACTTGACTGGAAGAGAAGATCCATGGACCCACCTCAGGCATTTTCTTTTTAAAAGCCACTTTTGTTAAAGCGACTTGGCTCTCACATTGGTGAGTCTTTTATTTTATTTTTATTTCGTAGGCACCTCCCTGTGTCAGCTAGAGTTCGCAGAGGAGCAAGGGGCAGAGGGCAGTCGCGGGAGCTGCCCTTTGCACTGGCCAGTGTTCTTGGGGGCTGTCTGCAGCCTCCTTCATCCTCCTGAATTTGCCCCTCGCCTTTCAAAGAGCAGGCTGGATTCTGGCTCCATGCTAGTGGTAGAAAATGATTTTACAGAAGTGAGTTATTTAAGGGCTGGTGGCCAGCAGCATCTGTCTGAAACATCTCTTTGGGAGCATTTGAAGATTGATGGGTGGATCTAGCAATTGCTGAAACACATTGTTCAGTGGTGGTCCAGCTGACTTTACTGCACACACAACCATCTGAGTTTAAGGTCTTTTTTAGCAACTGAAATGTATTCCTGGGGGAGCCTGAAGTGGTCAAAATGTTGGACAGCCTTTTTTTCTTTTTCTTTTTTTTTTTTTTAAAAGCTTTCTAAAGTTCCACATACTGAAAAGGATATATGAGATCAGAATATTCACATTTTCTTTCTCTCTTGTTTTCAATGTGTATTAAAAGAAAGAGACTGTTTAGTTTCCTTCTCTTCTCCCTTGTGGCTGAATCCTTCACAGCAAAGAATTGCACTTTCTTTTCTAATTCTCCCTGTTTGACATAGGCTTTTGAATTATAATTTCTATCCTTTCCTTGTAAATAAAGAAGCTTCTTTTCAGAAAACATTGGAAAGCTAATTTAAAATAAAATTTATTTTTCATCTTTGGGTAATTAAATTGCATGAAGTCAGAAGTATATCAGATAGGAACAATGAACCTGATATGTCATTTTCTCCTTTTTTCCTTGTAGGTGTTTAAAAAACAAATCAAGCCCGCAAACAAAGAAGCCCTGTAAAGGAAGCTATAGTGTCTGTTTTAGCAAGGGATAAAGACTTTAATCTCTAATATAAATTAAAGAGAATTATTTTTCCCTTGATCAACAGAGAGAGGTCACTCAGAGACCCTGGCACTGGATTTGCCTTGTGTGGTATAGATTTTAAAATTGCAGTGTGATTCCTCAGTTTTTAATAAGCAGAAAATTGCATGAGAACTTTGACAAATTAGCATCGCTATCCAGTGACCTACCTAGGGGTGAAAAAGGAGAAAAAAACCCGTGAGAGTAGGATGATTAATTGGATAAAACATTATATTGTGGAAAAAAATAAGTGGAGTCCTGTTTAAAGCATATCTCCACTGGTAGCATCCACACTTTTCTTTTTATTTATTGTGTTTGAGACCACTGTAATCCATCAAAAGGTATATAATAGTCAACACTTCAGTTCTAGGTGTATCCTAGTAGCTATTTTCCTTCTTTGTTAACATAAATATTAGCTATGAGGAAGGAAGTGTGGTTTAAATTTTTCTTCATTCCAGACAAAGTATATAATTAGCTTAAGTTTATCCTTTCCTAAGGGAGAAATACTGCTGTTGGTCTTTTGTTTCTCTTCCTCATCACCTAGCGTTTGGCCAGAACAGCATGCTGTGACCCAGCAGCAGTGGGATGTTTTGCGTGTGTGATATTCTGCATATTCAGAGTTGGCTAGAAATAATAACAATGTTTTGCCCCAATGTGACTAGACTAACAGGCAGGTGCAATGTTTTAAAACATCCACTCATATTATCAAAGTGAGCTTTTAATTTCTCCAGTATTTCTCCCCCAAAAAGCACCAACCAACCAAAGAAAACACAACAAGCTAGCTGAGATGTGCTGGGTCAGTACACAAGCATATTGCTTTCCATGCAACATAGGGACCTACTCTGTCCTGACTTTGGGTGACTTATAAGATACCTGCATGTTTGGGGTTTCATTGCATTTTTTTTTTTTCCTTATTTAGCCCTGTACTTGTCCTTCTAGCCTGAAAAATTGAGATTATTAGATAGAATTTCAGTGCTGTGAGGTGTAAATCACATCAGGATTGGTCTCTGAGTTACCATTAGATTGTGTTAGTCATGTGGTTTGAATATGTTGTATGCACATGAAAACATGCTAAAAAATCTTGAACTTGTAGAAAAAGATGAGCTTCCTGCAAGTCAAATAATTATATCATACCTGTCCCTAGTTTTCTTCAAAGAACTGCTTCTCACTGGGTTTTGTTGTTTCGATGATGACATGGCACAATTGGGAGCTGTAATTTGCAGCTTTTTCTTTCAGAGCGAATTATGCAAAGATACTATGGATGTGTAGTGGTTCTGTTTCCAGGTATCTTTGACAGAGAGTCAGTGATTCCTGTATCCATTGCGATGCTGGTGGGAGCCTGGGTAGGAGCCTGGGACAGAAATGGAATGGAGAGGGAAGGGTGGCTCAGAAACATGCAAAACCAGGGCATGCTTGGAACCTGTGCTTATTCCTCCAGGGGATATGAAGCTCTACGTGTTGCTCTGCTTCAACAAAAAAATATGTTGTAAAATATAAAGATTAGTTGAAAAGAGCTTTAACAGATTAGAAAATTGCTTTTAAAAATAGAGGGAACTTCTTTTCCCCAAAAGTATTGATTGTGTTCTGTTCCTACTCAAGAGTGTGAAACGAAACAAGCAGTGGCACATCTCCAGGTTTGTAATAGTTACTTTCCTTTTCTGTCCTCTTTAGGACTAAATCAACAAACACTCATTTACTTTTAGCCCAAGCTGGTTATACCTTTCAGTAGACTTGAGAGATAGTTAAACATATTCCTCGGCCTTCATTCAACAGTTTGGTTAATGTGCTTTTTCTTTATTTATTTTTTCCCTGTTTGGTCCAGGGACAGACTTTTCTAGACTGATGTTCTCGGTTATTTTTTGGCTGCCTCAATATCCCAAAGTATAAAGTAGTAGGGAAATTCTCTATGCCAGGGATATGAGGATTCACTTTCCAAACTTTCACTTTCCCAGCACCTGCAGAAGCCGTGCATGGACATGGAAGAAAGTTGCACACATCTACCTCTGTTCTCTTCCTTCACTCAAACTTTGTTTTCTAGTCAAGCATTTCTGTATGCAGCATCCCTGCCTGCCTTGACCATTAGCAGCACATAATTCTGGGAGCTTATAGTCATCTGTGAATTTTCTCCCTTTATGGTCAAATATCCCTGTATCAAGTAATGTACTTAAATTCTTAAATAAATATATTTAATTACTAAATAAATCAGTATAACGCATTTTCATTCTTTGAGCATCCTGAGGTGCATAAGTGGCCTCCGTGTAACAGTGGGTAAAGCCACACGATCACACACAGTCATTCTTTTATCAGGACACTGAAGAAAGTGAAATATGATGCTCATACAGTTGTATTGTTAGCCGAATGGCTGTAGGAAGTGACTGAAAGATCATCTCTGTGCACCCGTCCTGAGCAGGATAACGTGCAAAGATGCTTCTTGTAAACTCTACCTCTGGGTTTGTCTTTGACGGGCTGAAGATCTGATGTTTAATTGTGTTTTGCTGTTCTGTTATCAGTATAAGGCAAATAAAAGGAAAAGTGAAAGGACAGGTTATTCTTGCTGAGGACAGAGCAGTCGGTGAGGGGCCGCAGTTGCATGTCAGTGAGGTTGGTACCAGTCCTTGTTTCTTCCCCTGCTCCTGCTCAGCAGGGAGTTTGACTTGGGTCAAATGTCTGGGACAGTGTGACATGTAAAAGCTATCTGCCAAAATGACATACATGTGATTTGAGTGATTCTCTACCTCCATCCCCATTTCTCTGTCTCAGGATAAAATAAAGCAGTGCAGTATGCAGACTGCCTCGTGCAGCCATTCACTCCACCAGGCATCTCAGTGGTCCTGAGGAGCCAATCTTTCTCCGTGAGAAATCTGAGTGTTAATAATATCTGGCAAGTGTTGTGCTGAAGCAGCCAATTTTGTAACACCATCCAGGCGTGTTGAGGAGTTACACTGGACAGCGCAAGGAAAACACTTCATTCGTGTTTGAATTCCTCACCTATTCATGGTCCCCCGGGGCAGTAGTGTGAGTCAGGACAGATTGGTTTCGTGGCTGCTTTCCTCTGGAAATGCCTCCAGCAATGGTCTGGTATGCAGTGGTGGCTACTTATTTCTGTGAGAATACCCTCTGCATTGTGGTTTGGTTTTGTTTGTTTGTTTCTTTGTTTTCCTTTTTTTTTTTTTTTTTTTAAAGTGAATGAAAGTGGTAAAGATAACCAGCCTTAATAATGCCTTGTGATGGGGTATCTGGTTCCCTAATGTCCCTAGGTGGATGTGAAGTATAGGCTGGATGTGTTCAGCTGGGCATATTGAATACGTTTATTTGCCAAATGTAAGCCTAGTTAGTTACTTTTTATTAGTTATATCGGAAATGAGACCTTCCCCCTCCCCCTTGCCCCCCAATATATCTAACTACTGTTTTTCTCCACAACATTTTAAAGCTGTTTTGCAAACATATGTCAGAAGTTTGGCTCAGTTATTAAAAAAACAGAGTTATGATAAAGGAATAGTTTTGACTGTGTTTTTGGTATTGTTTTATATAAAAGGAATTGGGGAAATGAAAAGAAAAGTGGACTAAAAAAATCCATCACTTCCTTGTGATATTTTTCAGTTTAAAAAAAAAAAAAAAGAGTGTGGTTTATAACTAAATCTCCCTTGAAATTACTGGTGCTTGCCTGACCCCCAGGGGGATTTTTCAAGTATGGTTGCCCATGCCACATAAGTATCTTTCCTCCTTAGCAGACTTGGGTTGTGTGAGAAATTAGTACCTGTGCTATGAGATTTTTATTAACTATATTGTTGAATCTAGGAATATCTTTTCCATTTCTTTAGGGATGACATCTTGGAGATCTACCCTATTGATTCATCTCTTAAGTCTAAGCTACTGTGGGGTAAGCGTGTATGTGTGGGCTCTGGAATAACAAGCTGTATCTCAGTTAATCCATGGTATATGCTCTCAGGTAAATACAAAGTAATTCAAGACTACTTAATTTAGGCTTATGAAGATATTTGTAATCATAAATGTATTTTTAATATCAGTATAGTTTTTCTAGGCCAGCTAGCTGCAAGGGTTTATGGAACTGATTTGGATCTCCATTGTGTTGTGTAAATAGGATATAAATACCCAATGAAGTGTCTTAGTCTTTATGTTCCCAATGAAAGGGATATTTTTGTAATACAAATTCTTGAAAGTAGTAGAATAGTTCTAGTTTTAAAACATAACGTATTTCATGCAGGAAGAGATCAACATAGTGCTGTTTCAATGCTGTGTAAATATTTGTATATAAATAGAATAGTCTTTTTAAACAAATAACTCTCAGAATTAGATTTTCTTTGTGCAGTTTGTGCACATAACAGTTTTCACCTACCAGTTTAGCAGTGCACCCACACTGTAATTTTATTTGCATGACACTGTATCGTACATGGTGACAATGGCAGAGGAAACAGCATTTCTCACTTCATGAAAACAATCATTTAAATGCTCAAGGGTATTTTGCTAGTGACACTTCTTGTCTTCCCTTTCTCTTTCTAATGGATCCATGATTGATACTACTGTCCAGTTTGCAGAAGGACAGTGTCTGGCAATTCATGCTTCACTAAGCGGTTTCTAATGAAGTTAGAAAAGCTGTAAAGTGAGATCAAATTTCACTATGAAAATTAATACTCTTTCACAGCTAAATTATTTTTTTTAAAATGAGATGTCTAGATGCACTGTACTATAAAATGGATGCCCTTCAGAAATCTACAATGAAATATCAGTTATGTTTAATATGATACTTAATTTTTATTTCTGTCTTTTTATTTAGAACAAAAGTGAAAGTGACACATTGCTGTAATATTTCCAGATTGCTGCATTATTCTTATGAAGTGGTAGGGTGCTTTGTATTTCCCCTGGCAGTTCTGAATAACCATTGTTAATTACTTAAATTAGAAAGAATTTTTCCTTAAAGGCTGTAGAAGTAAATCTGTGCATTGGAAGCACTTTCTGAGAGCAGTATCCAGCTTTCTGCACAGAGTTTCCCCATGCCCAAAAAGGACAATACGAATGATTGATGCCTGGGCAGAGTTGTTCAGCTTTTTTTTAATTCTCCTTCTCCCTGTAATTTCCTTTTGCTCTCACCTTATGTCATATAAGGTGGTAGCAAAACAGCTGTCGTAGGATCTAATATGAGATATTTTGTCAGCATATGCTGGTAGTCTTAACTGGGGTATGCTTTGAATACCAATAGCTATTCCTTCTGCGGAATGCAGGTGGTAGGGGTGACTGCCAGGCAAACACCAAGCGCTGCTTGAGAGAGACACAGCAGAGCGGATCCCAAATGCAAAATGCAGTTGCTGGGATGTTTCTCCTACTTTAAATCAAGCAGATTTTTTTAAAATTATTTGTATTAAAGAACAACTGTTAATACTGAAAATCAGGACTGTAACATAAGCCTTGAAACAATTTGCACCCTGAAAATGAAGTGTGAGCCTAAGCTGATTGGTAGATCAAAGGCTGGTGGTGTCTAGGCATGCGAGCTTCTGACTTCAGTGAGCGGTTGTGAAGCTGACCGGCAGAGCCGGCAGGACATGCACGTAGGCACACAGCTCTCATGGGCTGGTTGCAAATGAAGTGGGTTATTGTTTAGTTACTAAGTCCCAGAGTACTGCTGTGGTATTTCTTATAAAATCATGGTGTGTGGCATAATAAAGCATCTGTTTGAGGTATAGAAACAATTTACATGAATATGTAAACAAATCACCTATTGATTACATTTAGATGAGTGAAATAAAGAGTGTCTGGATTGAGACATGACAAAGTTGGTAGGGAAGGGACTAAGTGTCATTGGGGAGCTTAAGAATGGGACACACAAAGATTTCAATAAAGCTCAAAATTTTGCTATTATTCAAAGACCCCACTTTTTGACCGGCAATGAGCTGGATTTCAGTTAACTGGAGCCAGCTATCGTTTTGCATACTCAGCAGTTCACCTGTCTCTGAGGGACAGGAACATCTATCTACGTGTGGTTGAGTCTTCTCACACAGCTTGAGCAGAGCAAACAGCTTTGGTACGGCTCTTCTGGGACTTTGACATGAAAGCTGCTTCGTTTCCTTACAAGATTTAAATTCTGCCTTCAGATGAACATGTGTGACTTCTTGCTGAAGTTCCTGCTCCTGCAGTTCCTAGCTAGTAGAAATCCATATGAATTCGTTACTTTCAGAGGGGTGGCTTAATTAACATGAGCTCAGATCTAGCCCTTAAGGGATTCTTCAAATTTTAGGCTCGTTTAACTTTTGAGCCAATGACAGATAGTTAAAAACCTGCTTTAGGAAGTGCAGAGTGGCTATTTTTGTTCATTTTGTTCCCATATTCCTCTAATCCACTTGTGCATGACTAAGCACGTCAGAATGAACAGAAAATTTTGTCTGTTTCTGGAAAGAGATGCTGTAAGTTGGCTAATGGAAAATACTGATTATTTAGTTTTGTAAATACATAACTTCTTTAATAGAGTGGCAGCCACAACTGTTACACTAAGGCTAAAGCCTGAGATTTATGAATTGAATAGACACTATTTTCGTGTATATCAACAGCATGAGTCTATGAAATGCTTCTGTTCGATAAACCCTTCACTGAAGTCATCAGAATTGATTTTTTTTTTCCTTTGTATGGGAATGCTTTATCTTGCACTGACTTTTTTCACCAGAAAGAACCAAAATTTTATCTCAAGCAAGATGTTCAGAAGAGCTTTCTAATTTGTAAAGGTAAGCCCATGAAAGACACATTTTTTTGTATATTGTTTTAGAGATGGGGATAAATAATCTTATATAAAAGGCATGTTGATGCCTTTGTCAGGCTACAGATGACATTGGGGATGGAGGGGTTTGACCTGTCTGTGTAATAAGATATCTGGCTCTAATTAACCAAATCAGGCTTGTAACCAGCCATTAGGACTCTGAATGCCTTTTAGTGGCTAGTGGAATTGCCATTTTTTGGTCGTATATTTTGTGGTGCCTTGGGCCTGTTGCTGGTTTGCTCACATTACTGCTCAGCCTCCATTCTCCCTGTCCTTTAACCTTATTTAGAAAAATCACATTTTTAACAAGAGCATCTGGCAAGACATTGTGTGGTGTTTGGAACCGCTCCTCATTCTACTGGAAATCTCAGCTGCCTGGCAAAGGTGCCATTGTTAAAACAGCCAAGAGATTACCAAGAATTAATTTATTTGCAAGGTTTGAGGTGTAGAATAATTTTTGTTTTCTTGATCAGAGGCAAGAACTGTTTTGTTTTGTTTTGTTTTGTTTTCTTAGTTTCCTTTTTTTGCATAGAATGTGCTGCCCTTCTGGGATCATCTGGGCATTTTTGTCCAAATTCCTTCCTTCTGCTGACATCTGTTGTTTTCTTCATTTAACCCTTTTTGATTCAGGCTTGGGTTTTTGGTACTAATATGCAATTTTCCATTAGGAATGTCATATATTTGGGAAAGCTACAGTGGCTCTTCTGGGATAGTGTGACTGAGCAGTGCTGATTTGCAAGAGCCAGACTCAGCCTGCTGCAGTTTTGTCTTCCCTGGATTACCCCTAAATGTGGAAGTCACAGCTGACAGCTATGTTATTTTAAAATCATGACTCTGTCCTATCCCATTGCTATGAAATGTTGCTGTTCGGGGTACTTTAAGTGTTGCTGTAATTATATTAAAGAGTAGAAAATTAATAGTAGGAATAGTATCTGTACATTTTTGTATGATGATGTGAGTGCTAGAAAGTGCTTTGGTAATCATCCTATACGTTTAAGAAAACCAGTTATATGCTAAGTGTCAACTGAATATTAGAATCGTATTACTAAACATGAATCTGCATGGCTACTGTCTGGGCTTTTTATCAATTCTTATAAACAAGGTACATCATTCAATTGTATTAAATTTAAGTTAATTTATCATTCTTCACTTAATTAGGACTGCAGTTTTGGCAACGTCCTGTTGTAGACTCTCTGAAGCAGTCAAGACAAATGTTCATGATTTTATTATTTATTTGTTTTTACTGCTTTTTTGAGATTATATGTTTAAGGGACATGCCTTTTAAGGTAAAAGCTGGAGAAACCATTAAAACATCATGTAGGTAAAATATTACCCTGAACCAGCTGATCTGGCTTTGAAATCATTGTTCTGTGTTACAAGTACGTAACTAACTTTAGTTTCATTCTTTGAACTTTATTGTTCATGGACACTGTGGAGCAAACAAGCCCATTCTTACTATCCAGAGAATAAGTCCAGAACTACAGAAGTGAAGAAAGCTCTATTAATCCTACCTCTGGTCCTTCAGCCTAACTAACTTTTGACATGGCTAATACAAAACCACTGGCTTTTTCTCAATTGAGTGTTCCTTTTTCTGCAGTGCTACAGAGAGCGCTGAAAGTGCAAGCTGCTTTTATTGTGTTGGGGTTTTTTTACTCTTTTTTTTTTTTCTTTTTTTTTCTTTTTTGTGTGTGTGTGTGAGAATCTAAGGCTGAAACTCCACAGGAGGAATTTGGTGAACATTAAAGAAACAGTCATTTAAAGTATGGAGAAAAGGCAATAAATCACCGTGGTTGGTAGTCATTCTGAACTTCATCTCATTTAAAGACTTTTTTTCTGTGTTGACAGAATAAAAATATTAATTTGATTTTCAGTGAGTCTCATTCAGCTGCACTTTATGTTTCTGCCTGAGTTTTTTATAGATTTTGCCACCGTAAAAAATGTATTACTAGGGGCAGGGTTTTAATTATCTGATTTCCTTTTCCATTTAAACTTCCAGACTGATTTTCATCTAAAGATCATATCTGTCATGTATTTGATTATTTGATGTAGATCGGTCATCTGAAGATACCTGTATCATCTGTCACATATAGGAGAATGAAGTTCAGAAATTAGTATTTGCTGCTACTCATTTTGAGTTACCACATTTGGATGCAGTACAGTCCAGGAGAGCAAATCCACCCTGGTGGATCCTGCAAGGTGGTCATGGAGCTGGGCTGGGAAAGAATAGCAGCTGGAGGCAAAAAAACCTCCATTAAAGTTGAAGAAAAAAAAAAAAAGCTAAAATACTTCCAGATGTTAAATCTCAAATAATATACCATGTGCCAAAGTCATACATTGTGATAATATATGGAAGGTCTTAGGAAAGGAAGCAGGATTATCCTTCTCAAAGGCCCTGCCCAAGAGTCACTCAGGCAATACACTGTATATATGTTTCCTTGTAAACTGTATGATTGCAACATTTCCAGCACAGTCAAAAGAGTAACAAAATAACCTCTTTGGTACAGTTTTGCTGTGCAGAGCATGGGTAACCATTTGGTTTTGCACAGCCACAAGTAGTCTCTTGCTGTGTAGAAACTAGACATCTCTTCAGATGGTGCCCTTCTTCTAATATTCACAATAATTAAAATCTTCCTTAAACATTTACTGCGATGTAAATCTCTAAAGAAGTCAAGTTCATCTCTGTAGCAGACAAATGCAATGTGCATAAAGGAAATGCACCTGCAGCATGCTATAAAAATGATTGCAAAGTGATGGTTGAGCAATTGCCTTCAAGTCCTAGGCTTGTTTATGCTATTTTAATGGCCTGCAAGGATTTTTGTTCCAGCACACAGAAAATGGAATATTGCCAGTTGCATGCCAGTTGTAACAGTTGTTGGTGTTTTTGCAGCTGCTGCATCTGATGTCAGAGGCAGATACAGTTGGTGGAAATGGGAATTGTGGCAGGGGGAAGAGATGCAGTGTAGGACAATGAAACTATTTTTAGCTTAATAAGGTACACAAATTGTAAAGATTTCAATCACCACCAGGCTGCTCTGCTTTGGAAAATGGTGTGCACACCCAGGGTCTGAAATACAGACTTGGCTTCTGTGTCTCTGACACTAGTTCTACACATAATGAGAGCTGCTTAATTAGGCCTGTTCCACAGGAGCACTTACTATCCGCTTATGTAATGAATTTTCTGTAAATAAAAGTGTAGTACAATAATTCTGATGCATGATGGGCGTGTTTAGATAACCCTCCTATTATTTTAGGAAGTGCAGTACTTCAAAGAAAACTTATCCCAAGGTGTCCCTTAAACTTTTCTTGTGTATTACCCTCTGGATTACTCTCCTATCTCCTTCCTTTGATATGTTAATTCAGTCATTTTCCCTATCAGGGCTCATTGCTCCTGCTTTTTTCCCCTCTTTTTTTTTTTTTTTTTTAATGTAATTTAATTTTGTGGAGAGTTAATGCTTATCAGTCTTGTTTTATTATTTGAGGATTTTTGTGACCATTTTTCTTCTTTGAAATGAAAGTCTATGTACTTTACTGACTGACTTCTTTTGTGTTTACTAGTGCATGACATTACTATTTTTTAACAGTTCTTCCTTGTTATGGTTTATTTTTCTAAAAAGAGCAGCACTGATTTTACTTATAACACTTTAGTGTAATTGAGAAACATAGATAACAAAGCTCCTGACTGGAAAGTTTTGTCAGACTCTCTTCTAGGTACATACTTGTTAACTTTTGAACCTTTAACCAAGATTAGTTAAGTTTATCCTCAGTTCATAAAAATTTTACTCTTGCAGGAAGCAAGCACTTGTTGGAATTGAAGCATGGTCACAAATGAAGCCTCTGGCATTAGGTGTTTCTTTCTCTTGGACAAAAGCCTCACCTGTGAGATTTCAGCAAAACTGATACAGCATATGAGATCTAAATTGTTTTTCATCAACTATATAGCAAATGATAATGAATTAATTTACAAGTCATTATTTAAGCCCTTTGAGCAATAGCTTTAAATATCTATCATATCTGTTGTATGAAAAAATAGGTTCCCAGCTCTGCCACCTGCACACAGCCTGGATGATGCTGATTCTGCAGGGCTGGGGCTGCCTCATACTGAATTGTAAAAATCTAATTCTTTATGCCTTTCTTACTCAGCATAAAGCTGATAAAACAGTTTTGTATTTTGTACTTGAAATTTAGAAAAAGTCGTATGGTTTAGCAGGAGCTTAATTATATTTACTATAGAGTTCAGCCTGCTCTTCCAATTGTTTTTTCCCCTCTCACTGTACTGCAGAAACATGCTGGCAGTACAGCTGGAAATAACACTGCTCCATTCCTTCCCAGCAGACCTTGTAATTCTGATGGCACTGATGCACTAATATAGCAGTGCTTCAGCAACTAAGGAAGAAGGGAGGAGGGTAAGCCCAGATTTAGAAGTTCATTGACATGTGGCCTGTCATGTCACTTCAAAGATCTCAGTGAGATGCTGCTATTATATGACTTGGGAGGTTTGTGTAATCACGGTGATGACTGAAGTGTAGCATTAATGGGTTTTAAATTAGTTTTAGCAGGTACCAGTACTAGTCTATCCATCAGCGTGGAGTCATCTACCTTTGTTCTCTGTGGGCTTGCTTTCATGGTATTGGAGGGGTCTCTCATACTGATGTATTTAACAGTATTTTTCAGCTTGTTAAAAGTGTACTGTGTCTTTGCCTCTGGGCACTTGAATAGAAATTAACAGTATTGGTATGTATGAGGTACTCCATATGGGTTGAAAGAGAAAGTCCTTTTCCTATTACATGTCTAGCAAACATGAAATGAAATTCCAACCTCTTGGGATACTTCTTTTGTGTGGTTGGGTTGTTTTCCATCCTTGTGCTATGAGTTGGTGTGAATGAATCTTGGTGCCCAGGGTTTATCTCGCACACTGATGGAATTGGCTGTCTGTGGTCCACTGGTGCTGAAATTCTCTGCTGAGTATCTCTTTGTATAGCTGCCTCCCCATCAGAAGCCAAAACTGGAAAAGAGCTCAAATTTAGAAGTATCTTGACCTTATTGCTCCACATCTTTTGGACTGGAGCTAGAGACAGCTATACTCAAAGGCACTAGAAGTTTGCATCTGGAAATGGATTTCAAATCTTATCTCTGCTTTATTTTCTCTGGCTCCTCCATGAGCTACCCTGTACTACTGTGCAGTTGCTCTGACAGGCAAGACAGAGATTTTGTAATTAGGAGCCTTCCATCATATGGTGTCCCTGCTGCGTTTCATCGCCAGCTGTCTTCCTGGGGCTGAGGAAGCTTTGCTTTTACCATGCTTCACACAGCATTAAACTGTGTAGAAAAGGCTAAATATTGTAGGCCAGATGCTGCTTTCCCTTTGCCTTTTATCAGCCTAGAGAGTAATTTCACTCCTGGGATGGCACTTTGCTCATGTTAACTGGTGCATGACTGCACGAGGCTCCTGTTCCTCCTCAGTCCTCCTGGTCCACTGGCACAGAGAGGACTGTTTACAGAGAATTATTTCCATAGGGAGCTGATTGTGTGGGACCATCTTTCCATTTCTGTTTTGGTGTGTTTTGGTGGATTTCATTCCAGCTGCAGAGCAAACACAGGCAGAACATGTCGTGTTGTTGTGTGTGGTTTATTTTTGTTTGGTTGTTTTTTTCTTTTTTTCTTTTTGTTTTGTAAGAAATCCTTGTAACTGGAATGGCAATGAGATCTCTTATTACCAAAATGTACTTTGAAGCTAACCTCTCTAGATGTTTTCTAATAAAACTGATGTTTTCTGCAGTATCCACAACACCAAGAGGCATTATTTGAAGATGAACTCCTACCCACTTTTCTTCTCCGTTTCTATGTGGAGATGCTCCTTACCCTGCTTTTATCCTGTGAGGGAGGAATTTTCTGAGCCTGAAATGAAGAAGCAACCCCTGAGGGGACTTCAATACAGAGAGGTTACAACTCCAACAATAATTTGGGTCAATTTAAATGGCATGTGGGTGTGGGTTTAAATAAATAGCTTTAACCTTTAGCTTACTGATAGAGCTGAAAATAGATACAGGGTTGGGCACATTGGAAGAAATGTGTACCATTGCTGCCAGCATTACTTTGAATAAATAGATCAGTCTTCAGGGCTGTCAAGCCAGAACCTTTGCCAGTAAAAGGAAATAAGATATTATTTTTTTTTTTACTTTTTCTTTTTTTAACTAGCAGCCAAGTCTAAAAGAAGCTCTTACCTTATTTTCTCACGTCTCTGCATTCACAAGCCTGTGCTTTGCAATCTGCTTCTATCAACTGAACTTTTAATAATATTCATAGATCTTTGTGGTCATGTAATTGTCCAGTTACACCTTTATGTAGACGCTTCTTAACTAGTTACATCCTAAGGGCAAGATTTAGAGCATGTGTTGATCATTATTGTTTTGTTTTGTTTTTTTCCCCATTATTTGTGGCTCAGGAACTAGAGGTGAGCTCATGAAATTATTTGCTTACATGCCAAAAAAATAGTGGATGTGCTTAGCTTAGTAATAGTCCTCTCTAGTCTGAGCTCTATCACTGCTCTTGCCCACATAGTAGATGTGAAGTAGGTATGAGATCCTGTAGTTTGTATCTCGAGGTTGAGAATAGAATTAACAGCCAAACTATTATACTAGTATACAAACATGTATCTGGAGAGGAAATACGAACTTTGTCATTATTTTAAGCTCCTAAAAATATGAAAAATTTAATAGTATTGTAATGAGAGGCAGCTATGTGGCTGATTCTCAGAATTGTCCACAGAGTTTATTTTAAGTCAAAATTTACAATTAGTTGGTGGGAGGGGAAGAGGAAGTTGTTCCTTTTTTGAGAAGACTGAAAAATATGTTTAAAAATCAAATGAAACAAAAGAACCACAAAACAGATGTAATTTAAACATTCTGTTAAGTTTTCAAAGTGTGGCTGGAACCCAAACTTGGTTATTTATTTAATGAGGAAAGAAAAAGCTGGTGTTGAGTGTCAAAGGCTTGGGGAAATGTGGTTTCTGCTGTACCTTCTTCGTGTACCAGATGCTGTTGAAGGTCTGCCTTTGAGAATGGAAGCGGTAGGTTTGGCCTGGTTTGTGTTATAAATGTTCATTGTATCCTATAGCTCTAACCCAGTCAAGCAGCTGAGTGTCCTCACTCTTCAAAGCTGAAGCTGCATTTTCTTTGCAAAGGCTAGAAGTATTAAACAGCAGCATATGTGTCACCCACCCTTAGTAATGATGATGCTCAGCAGCACCAGAATTGCCTAGATAAATAAGATGCTGATAAAAAACTAGGAACTTAAGATCTTGTAGAGGCTGTGAGATTTCTTTGAGGAGTGCAAAGCTGTTTTCAGCTGCTGATTTGTTTTGGTAGCATAAATGTAGGCATGATAAAATATGCAGATAATGTTTCATAGTAACCATCTTCTAATAGATAATAATGGCAAATAAAAATAGTCATTTTTGGCGTGGGCTACAGTTTTAGTACTGTTTCTTTCTGCAGGTTGTTACTACTGGCTGTACCTGCTGAGAGCAGATGAGTAGTTAAAAAGCATTCCAAGGACAGATAAATGCATTTTTACCTTTTATGCTTGCATAGATGGTTACCCCATTACAAATGGGTCACAGCCCTGTGTTCTGTAAAACATGCCACATTCTCAACCCTATGTAACTGCGTCATACCATGACAGTATGAAGTTCTGTGGGTAGATGTTTTGGCATACATTTCCATAATAAAATACCTTAAATTTGCTTATGCAAAACAGATTGGAAGTGATTCACTAATGTGTGAGCAGATTTTGCAAGGAACCTCTTACAAGAGCATCACATTGGTCATGAGCTTGTGATTTCATATTTTGTGAGTGTGGGAGGAGCTGTGGGGTTGCCAAGGCTGGGGAACAAACTGTGACAAGGTGCCACCAAGGACAAAAGCTCAAGAGCTGAAGTCCAGAGGGTTGGGCCTCATTTTATATCAGTGAGACCGTTCACCATACAGTGGTAAGAACTGAAAGGCAGATGCTTGAAATAGAGAAATTCTTCCTTTTCAGGTTATCTGCCAACTCTCTGGCGAATCAAGATGAAAAAAGAAAACAGTCCAGGTGGTTTAGTTGTTCTGTAACTGTTTGCAAGGTTTTATCAAACCTTTCCTTGAAGCATCTGCTTTTACTACTGTCTGATTCAGGTTTCTGGTCTAAACAGAGCAGTTGTCTGATTTGATATGGCAGATTCCAAATTCTAAATATCATGTAGCATAATCTGTAAACACACAGTGATATCGCCTACAAGGTGTTTATCTTCTGTGCCCTGGGCATTTTTGTATCTTTATCCCATGGAGACTTCTACACTGCTTATCAGTGGAATATTCAAGGATTTATACAACTAATGAATGCCAGCCACAGCGAGCACTCCAGGCCAGTTGGTGTGTTATCTTCATCTGTAATTCCCGTGTTAAACGTGGTTGTGGGCAGTGCTCTCTTTCCTTGGTAAAAGCAATATAAAATACGTCCTTACATCTGTGTGGATGCATACTTGTGTATATGTCCAGGGAGCAGTCTGCTATCTGTGTGTGTGTGTATATATATATATATAGACGAACTTGTATGTGTGCCTTGTATATGAACAGATGGAGGGAAGTTTGTCTGATACGTGTGACATAGGCAGGTGTGAATTTTCAGTTGTGGAGAATATCAATGCATGTGTCTGTATGCGTGGCTGTAATGAGTTAACACAAATATTAGAAAGATGAATATTGCAGTAGGTACTCGGGGTAGTGGCGCACCTTGCAGCTTCAAAAGCTGTCCTGGTTAAACCACTTGATGTGCATAACTCATCAGCCACCTTGCCCTCTATTACTGAGTGCTCAGGGTGCAATAGAAAGGGTGTCAGGGGGGTGGGGTAGATTTTGGTTATTCACGTAACAATTTGTAGTAAGTAGGCACTTTCTTGTTTATTCCACTTGATCTTTTTAGATACCCCAATTATGGATACAGTCTTAACAAGGACCTCAAGGGTTATAAACTAGAAGGAGAGGCTAAGAAAATTATGTTTATACTAATTAGAATAGAAGAGATTAAGAGGGGTCATGACCAAGGTATACAAAATCCAAAAGGTATTGAAGAAAAAATGATACCACCAGAATATTCAAGAGAGAAAATGAACAGAGGGTAGGTGGGGGGCATATGACATTTTGATTGGAATTGTTTGTGGGATGTTTTTAGAAGGTTATTGCTCTCAGTGAGGAAAATAACTTATCCTGATCAGATAGGAAGACAACTTAGAACACAGATGTGTTAATGGCCAGAAGTATAGGATATGTCACACAGCTGCTTTTTGTAGTATCTGAGCAGGCTGGGTTTAGGTAGAGGGTAATGAATTAAGAAAGGGATTGAGCTTTTGAGCTTGTTTGGAACATAAGCTGGGATGCAAAATGTTGGGAGAGGGAAACCCCCACATTTTTATACTGAAGATGCTTTGTGCAAACTTTACTAATTGAAGTAGTGCTGTAAACCTCAGGCATTTGGGGTCTCTATTGCACAAAGACTAGATAATTTTGGCAGAGTAGCACAAAAGACAAATGAAAACTCCAATTAATTCTTTCTCCCATGTGCTCCTGTTTCCCACTGCCAGGACAGTGACAGCTTCTCTCTGAGCTCTTCCAGGTGAGGGTACCATCTCTCTGTGTCTTGTATCTGTAGCCCTTTATAGGGATGAATTCAAGATTCTCAATGCCTGTTGGGTACTGTGTTCTGCACAGTGTATAAAGCTACCTCAAATGCAGGGCAGGTAGACTGGCCTCTGAAATCCAAGGGTGATCTAGAAGATATTTAGTCCTGCCAGTTTGTGACCCATTTCTTTAATACCTTGCTTGGAGGATTAAAAAAAAATGGGGCACATTCAAACCTTTTACCCAGTCATAGTGCACTGATCCATGTCTGTATTTTTCATGTCTGCATACACTCTGCTTCTCAGATTTCTTTTATTAAATGATCTCAGTATGTTTCCCCAGAATTCCATTTGAGATTTAAAGCCAAAGCTTTGCTAATCAATGCAGCTTAGAGCATTTCAATCAGTTTAGCTGAACGTGAAATAAATTGCTAGTTCTTGGCTCTGTTAAGTCAGTACAGTCCAAGAAGAGAAAGCGGTTATTTATGGGCTATTTTTGCTGCATTTGAAAATCTTTTGTGAAGGAGATTGCAGTGATGATTTGAGAAAATGCATTTAACTAAGACTAAGGAAGCTGGCAAGCTTGTACCGAACTCATACTGGTTCTTGAGATTCAACCTAGAGTTAGCTAAAACTGGTATAGCTGAAGAGTTTAGTCTTGTGATAGGTTGTTGGCTGTGTATGGAAGACTTGGGGGTTGTGGGTCTAGGAGACCTCCATCCTGTGCTCTAATTATTCACACTGAATAATTGCCTGGTAATGTGGGTATTTGCTGTGTCCCTTCTAATCGCCTTCCCCCTATGCTATTCAATCCCGCTGTGCAGTGCTTGGTGGGAAGATGGACATTGGCATAGTAGGGTACATCATCTGTGCTGGAGCGGTGCACATGGGAGGCATATTGTGGCTTCCAGAGCAACTCTTTGTAGTTCGTAGTGAAGGCCCTTCTGAAGTCAGTACATCTAAAGCTAGTTTCTGTCTTACTAAAACAATGTCATAAGAAACTGTCATGGCAACAGCAGGAGCTGTACAATGATACAAAGCTGGCAAGCAAAAGATGTATGGCTAAGAATGCCAGTTGTGAAGCCACAGCTAAAATTGGAAGGACTGAGAAGCAAAAGTCAGTTACAGCTATAAAGGGTTATGAAGTGACTTACAAAAGCACTGCAAATAAGAGGAAGGCAAAAGTCCAACACTAAGAAAGGGAAGCAAATAAATGGACTAGACAGAGAAGACCGAACTACCAAATGCCATTATTCTGCACTGCTCTTCACAGAAAGGTTAATAATTGCGTCAGATCTCTAACAGTGTTCCCTGTAACAAGGGGTTACAAGCAAAGGCAAGAACAAGATAAGAAGTATTTAGATAAGTGTGATATATTTGGGTCAGCATGGCCTTCTGAAATGTGCCCATCGAATTATTTATGGCTCTTAGAAGCTTATGGAGAATAGGACAATTGTCAGAGTCTGGAGGAAACCAATCATAGTAACTGTCAGCACAGAGAATGGTGCAAGAGAAGGAGAGGTTTATAAATACCCAGAAAGTCAACAGAGCAAATTACTGAACTTGCACATACTTGTGAGCAGTAAATAATACCTAACATGCTTTATTAAGCCCAAACTAATGTAATTTTCTTGTCCGATTGGGTGAGTAATCTAAAAGAGAGGAAAGAAGCAGCACTTTGTCTATAGCCAGGGGTCTGATGCTCGCTTTAAGCACCATGTTCTCATACCTGAGAGAAGGCTGAGCTCAAGCTTGTAGCTTTCAAACTTTTTGATTATTGGATCAGTAGAAAATTTTAGCAGAGGTGCCCAGGTAGGGAATTCATTGGCCAATAACTACTAATGGCTACACGCCTGATTTTAGCCAAATTTTAAGAGCAGTTTATTAATATTTAACTCAAATGTAATTGGACATTTTGGCCATGGGGTGTGAGAAATATCTGCTTTAATCTTCATTAGTTACTTGAATGATGGACTAGAAAGTATATTTCCCAAGTGTGGATGAGCCCAAATCATTAAAAAAGAAAAACCAATTTCACACATGTAAAATAAAAAATTTCTGTCTATGGACCATTGCTTCACGTGAGCTCGGGGCATGTCACCATGAACCTCTAAACTGATGGGTGTCCAACAGAAGCTGCTGTGACACAAAGTTCACGAAGGACATAGTCAACCCAAGAGGGAAGCAATAAAACCAGCACTAGTAATTACTAGTAGTAAACAGAGTAATACTAATATTACTCTGGGGGCTACTGTACTCAGAAAATACTGCAGCATTACTGAACAGAGGTAACTTGGGGAAGTTGGAGGGAACAGTACTGGCATGTTTGGGACTATTTCAGATCAGTTGCTTAAAACAGTTGAGGCCTGTTGTTACTGGACTCAAAAGGTGTGCAAATGGGTAGAGAGTTGCCTTGATAACCGAATCAAAATTTCAAATCTTTATGCACAAATGCATGTCATGAAGGGATTTATGCACTCAAATCCAGTTACAGTCCTTACTTAGGAAAACACTGAAGCATCTGCTTAACTTTTTCTCTGCTAGGTTTCAAGCAAGTGCTGAAAACTCTTCCCTGAATGAATGGTGTTTCTGAATTGAGACCAAATCTAACATATGATTGCATTAGAAAAAAGGTATATGTAGTAGCATAAATTCTCTGAAGGGGGAGGGGTATACACATTAAGATATTTTTAAATGTCTATTTTTATAAATGCTTTCCTTTAATGGAAATTCCCATATACAACAGTATACTCTTCTTCTTTGCTCTCCCTCCATCATTCCTTTCCCTGGTGTATTTACTATGAAAGAATTTTGCCTTGGGCAATAGCCTGTACTGTACTGGAGTATTACATACAGAAAACTTATTTAACATCATATGAAAATGAGGATGGGAATCTAGAAGTAAGCTCTTTAAAAAGTTGTCTTAAAGATAATTCTTTTTAAACATTCCTTAGGCTTTTTCCTAAAGTTGCAGAGTAGGCATTCCAGCATTGTATACAAGCGCTGGATTTATGCTCTGTAATAAATATAACCATAGGGTGCTGCATTGTTGTAATGATAGCCAATAATAGTAAAATTAGGAGAATTAATAATGACCCAGCTGGAATAATTTAGCACTGTGATAACTAAACTCTAACCTAATACTTAATGTATTCACAGAACTATTTACAAAGCATATTGAATGCGGGAGTCTGAGGGGAATCTTCTATAGAAGACAAAGCGAAACCCTAATCATAAATAAATGCTATAGCAAGTCATTAAGAGGATTAAGTGGCTTGAAATAGATGTCTAAGGCATTTTGGTTGATTGTTGCTAAAAATGCCACTTGCTTCACTATTATCTTCTGTTTTCATCCTCTCTTCTGCTAGCTGTCTGTCATGCAGTATTATCCTTGTTTACCATCACTGCCTCATACCAGGGCTTTATCTGAGAGTTTTGCTGCTTCATGCCAGACCTGATTTGGGTTTTGCAGTCTGATGTGTTGGCACCAGGCGGTGATGAACCATTAATACCTTAATAATAGTGAGGGAGAGACCAGGTTCAGCAAACACTGGTCTGAAACCAAAACAGAACAGTTCAAGACCTCTGGAGTTCATTAAAATGAGTTTCTTCTTTAGTGTTTTAAACATAGATTGGTTTTTAGTATCTGAAGTTGTAGTTAACAAGGTTTAAAAAAAAAAAATTCAAATTTCAGTGAAACATTGGACAAAGAAATAAGCTTTTTATGAACTTTAATTATTCAGAAAGCTATTATGATTTAATGTTTCTGAGACTTTGTCTTTTCGTCTAATTATAGATTTTTTTTAAGTAAATAAAATTTTAAGGTAGAAAAACTTCCTCTTCTGCCCTGCTTAGTGTTTCTTTGCTGTTACCTCATTGGGCTGTGCTTTGTTGGGAGGAAGAAGCTATGGATATAACTTGGACAAACTTACTGAGTCAAAGCTTTTAAAGTTGCGTTGCTTTATCTCAGTGAATGTATTGCCACGTAGGTTGCTTTTCAGTCTGTTCAGGCTATCAGTAAAAGCCTGTGGAGAAGTGTGCTTCACCAAACTTCTAGATATATGACAATTCAAAGCAAGAGCTATGATTGTTTCTGGGGCTGTTTAATATGTGTAAGTTTGTTGTAGCCCTGAGCACGGTAGGCAGTAGCGCAAACTGCAATTCTGATTTAAATCCGTAAATGAATGGGGAGTCTTGCAGTGATGACAACAGCCTTTTGATTTGGGTTGTACTAAAAAGTATGCAAAGTACAGGTTCTTGCAAGAGGATAAAGAGAAACTCTGTGCAAGTGGCCACGTGGAAATCTACATGTGGAGACATGAGGTAAGGCAACCTTCACTTGCATCACAACCAGCTTGTAGGTGCAGGGCTGCTTGCAGCAACCTGCCACACAACACCTGTGCTGTTTTGTGTGTGTATATGGAATAGCCCTAGTTTCAACCTGATTTAACGTACTCATCTGAAATATGACCACTTGTCATTTTGGGGGGCATTGAATTAAAATGTCAAAAAATATGTCTTCAAATCACAGATTGGATTTGGGTGTTGAAGCTGGCGACAGAAGAATTTATACCCATACAGTGCTGTGCAACTCTGAGCTTGTGTTTCTTTTGTATTTAGAGAAGACTGGCACTGAGAGACACTAGCATGTCTGTTCTGTTGACATAAGGATCAATATCCTGCATAATTTCAGAAATGTTGTATGGACTTGTGATCCTGGCTCAGGTCTGTTTTATTATGGTGGGAGCTAACACATGGACAAGGAAATCTCAAATTTTCATGTAGAAATGTTGGGGTTGGCTTCCCCCCTGTCCCTTATCAGTTGTATTAAAAAAAAAAAAAAAAATCAACTGTATGTCCCAAATCCAGCCTCTTTGACAGTGTGAGATATTGATAATTGATGCCAGATGATTTTTCCCCAAGACAAGAGGTTCGCACATTCCATGTCAATGGCTGCTCCACTGAGCTGTAGACAGGAGCAGCAAGAAAAAATTAAGGGCAGTAAAATTTTAAACTGTGATTCAATGCATTCCTTCTCATACAAGTTGAGATGCTGAATCTGCTCACCTACTGCCTCTCCTTCTTGGACACTTCCGTCCTTCCTTTGCAATACAGTTACATCACGGTTGGAAATTTAGACTGTAATCTAGACCTAGTCATCCTGTTTTGAGGACACATGAATAAATATTGAACATACTAGTTACTGTCTGTGAGCACTGTCTCAGGGGTGGCTCTTTCAGTTTCTCTTGTTCATTCTGCAGACCAATTATTAGTAGGCCTCAGTCAAAGAGAACTTTGAGAGAAGCAGGAGCACAAGCGAAGCTCACAGCAGTTTGTTCTGCCTCATGCTTATGGCCAGGCTGCCGCAGGACTTGGTAAACCAGTCACCATCTGGGAAGGTGACATGTATAAGGAAAAAAGGCAGAAAGAGAAGGTATCTGCTTTGTGCTGGAGTTGAAAGACATTGCCAAATGGAATAGAATTTTCATCTAGACAGCAATCAAAACTAGCCTTATATCATCCATTAAAGTAACATTGTTCTGTGAGCATTAGTAACTTAATTGTATTATTTTGAGGATGCATACATAAATAATTCTTGAATACTTTGATTATCCTGCATGTGGGAATGAAGCTAAAATGAGGATGGAGACTCCTCTCTGATAGGTGGTGTTCCTTAACAGCCCTGCTATTCTGTCTGTGAGATAGATTATTTTGAGCTACTGTCTTTCACTTTTTGGTTTATGTAACCCAGTGTAGCCTTACATTCAGTGGGCATTTAAATAACCAGGTGGGTTGCAATCTTCATAAATTATTACAGAATAGTGAAAGTCCATCACACTGCATAAAAGATTTTTGCTACAAAACAGTAAAGGAGTTTGCCTTGAGACACAACTGGCATCTTTATGAAGGAGAAAAAAAATAAGATCTTTTGAAAATACTATATATAATGGGCTATAAATGAAAGAAATGTGCTTGTATATCAGAGCAATCCATTAAACACATACAACCTGCTGAGAGATACAGCAGTATCATTGCTGTAAAAATCAGCTCATAAATTCGTTTTTAATTTTTTGGCAGACTTATGAAGCCAATTATCTTGGTAATAAATATTCAGCTTTAATGGGCAAGTAAATAATTAATGTTATTGCCTTTGTAAATTTAGCTTTTCAGTTATAAATTAACATAATTAAGAGAGTAATGTTTCAGTACACATTTTACCAGCCAAATCTAAATCATGCAATTAAACTGTAGGTTTTCCATGTAAAATGAGTTAAGTTTATAATGATAAACTGCAGGCATAAATTTGTTTTTCATGGTCAGATTCATTACAAAAACATGAAGGAAAATATTCTGTAGTAGAGGTAATCAAGTATATATTTGAAGAACCATTAATATATGCTTTAACTACTTTTTGTTGTCCTTCCACTGTGAAATAGAAAGGGGAAAGCATACTTCCCATCAGTCTCTGGCACCGAGATAATTGCCTGTATGTAATCATAATGACCACTGTAAAATGATAATCACTGGATAGTCATTCCACATATCTTTGTTGGATTGCTGGTAAAAATGCTATGTTCCGTATGGATCTGAAAAGATAAAAAATTGCTCTGTGTTCATTAACTTCATACTGACACGGTCTGGGAATTTGATCATACGCTTTTTCCCCGCTGCTACGTCATGTATTTTGTGATGTGCATGTGCCATATTCCTATGTCATTCTTCAAGCTTAGTGAGCAATTGGTGCAGTAATGCTTTGCTTGAGTACAGCAAAATATTTAGTAGGAGTATGTAACACATTCTGCTCTGAGTGCTGGCAAAATTCATCCCTTTCAGTAGCTGTCCCAGAAGAGCAGAGCATGTGGCTGTAGCTTCACGTTGGCTTGAGTTCAGGAGGTTGCATCAAGATTTCTTGAAGTTGCTTGTAAGAGACAGCTGAGAAGCACCTGAAACCACAGGGCTTCTAAAACTTGGAAGCTTCATGGACATGAGCCTGTATGAACTTGGACCTTTCTCAATTTACATTTATTTATTTATTTATTTTCACTGGGAATATTACAGGGTATTTCAGCTTCTGTGAACAGTGTCAGCTGACTTTTAAATTCCTGCTTCTCATGAGAAGCAGAAAGAACCCAGAAGGGACTCTAGCATGCACATATAGACACACAGATGCTCACACAATCATAAAAACTTGAAGCCTCAAACTTTTCCTTGAGTCAAAGGAGTCCTGAAAGCTCCCTTTAAAAACCCAGACCTATAGACATTTCTAGTCTCGCAGTCTTTGCAGATTATAATTTATCACGGCCGGAGCAGTCTATTTATAGTTATCAAAATGTTTCTAAGAGCAGCATTTTGCAAACTGCCGAAGGTTTGCAGAGTTGTAATGAAAAGAGTATCTTGATGGACAGGCTTGCCCACATCCAAACCTGTTCACTGACATTTCCACAAGTTGTGATTTCATAGTCACTTCATGTCCCAGAACCCAGTGGGCAAATTTATCACTGGCAAAAGCCCACTGAAGTCAGTGAAGTTACACCAGAGATAAATTCAGGTCAATGAACTTTATTTTAGTGGTGTTCAGTGCGTTTGCAGTGCTATGCAGATAGATAGCTGTAGGCGTTTTTGCAGTATGTAATTGTTTAAGGGTGAGTGGACTGAAAAGAATTTACCCTTGAGATGAATTTGTGCTAATTGACTTAAATACATGCAGAACTGCAGTACAGTTTTGATGCTGTCATTATTGGAGGGCATAGAAGGACTTTAAAAAGAGGCAAAGCTCACTGAACTCTCATGCATGATTTCTATGGGATTGTATTTCCAAAGAGATTTTGATTGAATAGTTACTTGCTGGTATGATGACCTGTGGGTGGAAGAGAGGGAATCCAACCACCTGATGCCACAGCACTTATCTTGTAAGCACTGTTAACTCTGTATGTCAGTGTGCGTCTGTAGAAGACAAAAATTTTTATTGGTGATAAGGCAAATTTCTGTCTCAGGTGCTGCCCTGTTATGAATAGTTTTTATCTGTATTTCATTATTATACTTTGGCCCTGTCTAGATTTAGATGGGGTTCAGGTGTACTGTATGCTCTCTTTGCCAATGGTGGCTAAACGAGTCTCTTCATCTCGTGCCAAGCTCTGCCTGAGCGTAGTGATGTATTTCTGGCTGGGGTCTACTAATCATGGACTTCAAACGGAGTCAGCAGTCTTGAGCTCTGTCTGAAGGGAATTGAGTGTATTTCTTAACAAGGTTATTCTAAACTCTCTTACATTTGGTAGTCTACTTTTAGCTGCTTTGGTTTTGAGCACAAATCAAAAGATTGCTGTGAGACTACTGAGCACCTAATGAGATTGAAGGCTGTTCAGATTCTTGCTCTTCAGGCAGGCTCTGCTGTGCAGGCTGCTGAGCGCTGTATTTCTTCTCCGTTTGTTAGGATTTACAGCGCGTGAAGGAAGCCAGCCTTTACCGACTGAAGCAGTGTGACACTGCCTTATTTTATGGGTGAATGAGAGTATTTCAGATAGTTTGGTGACTTGTTTTTGGAAAAGTCCATCTAACTTTTTCTTTCTGAGAGCAGACAGTAGGCGGTATTTTACATGGGTGAACTCAAGATCTTTCTCACATGGAGTCTGAGACAGGGGTGCTTTCTGTATCCCTACAGAGTTGCTCTGTGCTTTGCAGTCATTACTAAAGGTTTTCTGCAGTTCAGCATGTAAGACTAGATGGTCTGGTCCAGAAAGCATAGACTGGAGCACTGTGCATGCACTTGGAAAGGGGAAAAGACATTAAGAGTCTTGATTTGCAGCTGTGTTGGTGTCTGTGTACCAAAACTCCAACTTCTGGGGCTTGTGTGTGCTCCTGTTTCTTCATGGTTCTTTTAAACTTGAATCAGCTTTCTCCGGCATCCTGACACTTATCCTAGAAAACTTGTGACATCCTCCTGCAGCTCCAGGCCTGCTCTGGCCACCTCTTGGATCTCTGATGCACTTACACAGCCCTTGCAGTCCTGGTAGGCTGGTGCAGGCATCTGTACCTTCCCCGATGCTCTGCCAGTCCTCTTTGTGCCCTCTTTTTATGGCTCTGTCCTTTTTGTATCAGTGGCTGAAATTAAAGCACTTAGTCAATAGAGATTTACTAGACTTATGCTGGTTTCCAGTTCAAGTTGAGTTTGAAGAAAAATAAATACACAATCCACATAGGAAAAGCTATATTTCAAAAGTTATGTTGGCATTTTTCAAGTGTCAGTGAATTTGATGTACTTCTCAGGCTCTTGTATAAGATCTGTGCACTGAGTGAGGCTGTATTTGTGTGTCATTTATGAACCTGGTCAACTCTAACTTTCCTCTGGCTTGTAACAGTGTACAACTACAGCGACAGGTGGAAATTTCAGTGACAGCGTGTTGTATACAGCTAATTTATAAGAAAACTTGTCAAAGTTTGAAAAGTGACTAAACCCAATTGTTTTTCCTAATACAACTAAATTTGGCTTATAGCATCAAAGGAGAATCACATTTTTAGACTCTCAGGAAGTACATCAGAGTTTGATGCCATGGATGTCTTTTAAAATCAAAACATTGAGAATAATAAGCTGAATTTATAATGAAAAACCCTGCGCAGATTCTGGCTTGACAACTGACTGACAGCTGTGTGTCCTCCAGGTGCCACAGAATCCAATATACTTGTATTTTCTCTAACATTTGGTATACCAGCTTATCCCAATATGTTCCACAGAGATAAACAATAGAGTTAAATAAATAACTTTACAGATAAGCAACTTTAGCAAAGGACAAAAGGTTTGCTTAGCATTGACATTTAATGGTGGATGGAGATATGCATTTACTTATTCATTTTTCAACAGAAAGCGCGTTAAAAATGCCAGTAACACAAAGTGGAGTATCTCTGAAGAGTGACAGATTAGGGTAGCAAAAATAGTTGTTTCTTTTGACCAATCTTAATGCAGGCCAGTAATAAATCTCACCAATTCCGGTGAGAGCAGAGTGAGGCCAGTGCCAAGACTGTGGGGAAATTTAATCTGAAGTATTCAAAAGAGAGAGTCCTTGAACAAAAATAAAATAAATAAGGGGGGGGGGGGGGGGAAGGAAAAAGGAAGGGGAAAACTGTTATGGGGAAAATAAAGAGAGGTGTGGTTGGGGGGGCAAAATACAAATGCCAGGAGAGAAAAGAGAGTAAAAG